>PVJX010011440.1:0-53615 GCA_004027295.1 Dolichotis patagonum | reverse complement strand
CCTTAAAATCAGGCACAAGACAAGCATGTCCATTATCACCACTGCTATTCAACATAGTACTGGAAATACTAGCCAGAGCAATAAGACAGGAAAGAGAAATAAAAGGAGTAAAGATAGGAAAAGAGGAAGTTAAATTATCATTATTTGCAGATGACATGATACTTTACATAGAAGACCCCCAAAACTCTACTGAAAGACTGCTAGATATATTTAACAAATTGAGCAAGTTAGCCGGATACAAAGTCAATACACAAAAATCAATAGCATTTCTATACACTAACAACAAAAGTACTGAGAGGGCAATAAGAGAAACTACACCCTTTACACTAGCATCCAAAAAAATGAAATACTTAGGAATTAATCTCACGAAAGAAATAAAAGAGCTATACAGGGAAAATTATAATACCTTGAAAAAGGAAATCGAAGAGGACCTCAGAAAATGGAAAGACATCCCCTGTTCATGGATAGGAAGAACAAACATTGTAAAAATGGCCATTCTCCCAAAAGTACTATACAGATTCAATGCCATCCCAATCAAAATACCACTAACATACCTCAGAGATCTAGAGAAATCACTCCTAAAATTCATCTGGAACCAGAAGAAACCTAGAATAGCAAAGGCAATTCTAAGCAACAAAGGCAAGGCAGGAGGCATCACAATCCATGACTTAAAATTATACTACAAGGCTACAGTGATAAAGTCAGTATGGTACTGGAATAGAAACAGACCCGAGGATCAGTGGAATAGATTGGAAGATACAACCACAACTGCAAACTCACTGAACTACCTCATCTTTGATAAAGGGGCCAGACATGCTCGCTGGAAGACTGACAGTCTCTTTAACAAATGGTGCTGGAAAAATTGGCTGTCCATATGCAGAAGACTAAAACTAGACCCATGTCTATCACCATACACTAAACTAAAATCTAAATGGATCAAAGATCTAAATATTAAAACAGAAACACTAAAACTGCTGGAAGACACAGTGGGTAAAAACCTCAAAGATATAGGGGTAGGAAGAGAATTCATGAACAAGAACCAAAGTACATGGGAAGTACTTCCCAGAATCAATAACTGGGACCACATCTTATTAAAGAGTTTCTGCATGTCAAAAGAGGTTTCCAGCAGAGTGAAAAGAAAACCCACAAATTGGAAAAAAATCTTAATGGACTGTCCATCAGATAAAGGACTTCTGTCTAGAACTTATAAAGAATTAAAAAAAATCAGACCCTCGAAATTCAAAGACCCAATCCAAAAATGGGCATCTGAAATGAATACACAGTTCTCAGATGAAGAAATACAAATTTCAAATAAATACATGAAAAAATGTTCATCATCATTAGTCATGAGAGAAATGCAAATTAAAACCACACTGAGATTCCATCTCACTCCAGAAAGAATGACCAAGATAGAAAACACTACCAACAACTAGTGTTGGAGAGGCTGTGGGGAAAAAGGAACTCTTCTGCACTGTTGTTGGAAGTGTAGACTGGTGCAGCCACTGTGGAGGTCAGTCTGGAGATTCCTCAAAAAGCTGGGTATGGAAGTCCCATTTGACCCATCTATTCCGCTTGTAGGCATATTCCAGAAGAACTGAAAACATCATACCACAGTGATATATGTGCACCCATGTTTATAGCAGCACAATTTGTAATAGCCAGATCTGGGAAACACCCTAAGCGCCCATCAACTGAGGAATGGATAAAAACGTTGTGGCATTTTTATACAATGGAGTACTACTCAGCTATAAAGAATGATCACATCGAGATATTTATAAATAAATGGACACGACCTGAGACCATTCTCTTAAGTGAAATAAACCAAATTCACAAGGGTAAATACCATATAATCTCCCTAATATGAGATTTGATAAGAGTGTATAAGACTTTATGGTAAGCATGAGGCCCCATCTCATAGCTTCGAAGTCTTTCAAAGTTTTCAATCATCGGTTGGAATGGTGTTATCCTGCTTTGTTTGACTATATCATACGTGATGATATGAACAGCTGTTTTGAAGAAAACATGACAGCTATTGCTGATTTAATATTATCCTTCTTAGAAGTCCTACCATGCTTTTTTTGTTGTATTACCTTTGGTTCTATCTACCACATTGTGTCTTATTGGAATTTGAATATGTGTGATAGTTCAAACAAATTTTTTTCTTTTTTATCAAAAATGAGATATTATAGTACCCATTGATCATTTTCTGTTATTTGGTTCAGAAAGCCCTGGAATTCTTTCACTATATGCATGGCTTTATACTATTGTGTTATGTTTGATATTATTGTATTTGAAACTATGCTCCACTATAGCAGAGTAAGAGATATGGTGTTAGATACTGTTGATGTCCAGTTGACTTAATGTAAAGTACTGTGTTGCCTATGTAGTCCTGTTCTGATCTGCTCTGTACTGCCCTTTTTGTTTTATTCTCCTTTTAAATAAAAAAAAAAATAAAAGAAAGTCAAAACTTTTGCCAGCATGGGAAATTCAACATGCTTCTTTAGTTATTTTTAAATTTTTGCTTTGCAAAATGTAAAGTTATTTAAAACAACTCTTCCAGTTTCAATATTTATCATTGCTTGTAAATAACTCTGGTTTAATTTTTACCCATTTTCCTTTATATTTTAAGGCCGGTGCAATTAATGATATCACTTTGATTACTAGTACATGTATGTGTCTCTCTCAGATAAAAATTCCCCCAAATACCCACAATCGCAATTATCTACTAGAGTTTCAAGTCCTAATTATTTTATAAAGGTCAATCCCATGCTCCATTTCTTTGAGTGAACAAACAAGCTCCATGCATTGTAATTAGAATGACCCTGAAGTTCTCTTTGATTCAGAGGCCTCTCCTCAGGATTTTCTTGGAATTCATTTGTTGAAGAAACTGTGTCACTTAACCTATTGGATTTATTTCTTACAGACTGAGTTTTGCTGATTGTATTACCATGGCATTTTCTTTTTAGTTCCTGAAATGTAGTCATTGTTTCTGAGGATCAGTCAAATTTATAGGTTTTGTTTTTCTTTTTAATAATCCTTCATAAACCATGGAATGAATTTATTAGGAGCTAGTAATATCAAATTTTTCTTCATTCTGTGATGTTACTAGCTATAAACAATAAATATATAGATCTGATAATCATTAGGAGATTTCAAAATTGACTCTATCAACCCTTCTTACTTTATTAGCTGAAATGCTTTTAGATACAAAACATTTCCTCATCTATTACATAGTTAGTGAGTATTATAGCTTGTATTAACAAGGCAGGATATTTTCTCTACCTAACAATACTTGAATTAATGTGTTGCCTGACATGCTTCCTCTATTAATATTCTTTTTTCTGCATCATTTTGACTTATATTTTAAACATATTTGATGTATGACAGTCTGCTGAAAGTTGTGATTATAAATCATACTTTTCAACTTGATTAGAATGAGGAGATTAAATCATGAGGGTCTCTACCCATTAGTAGATTAATTCACCGATGTTCACAGCTGTATATGCTCTTACGCCATGGGAGACACTTAGAAGAAGTAGGTCATTAGGGACACGTCTTCGGAGGCTGCATCTCCTGGCTTGTTCTCTTCCCCTGTAGCTGACCTCTCAGTTGGGATGAAGTAAGCAGCTAAGTTCCAGCACAGACTTCTACCATGATGATCCTGCTCTGAAGCTAGCCAGTCAGGGCCTGAGAGTTCTGAAGCCTTGAGACAAACAGACAGTTTCCTCGTTTAAGTTGCCCATGTCAGCCACTTTGTACCAGCGACGGAAAACTCAACCAGTGTAGTGAGTTGGTGGCAGGAATGGGGCGATTGCTATGCCTATACCTGACCATGTGCTTCAGAAGCCTTTAGAACCTGTTTGTAGGAAGAATTTGGAAAGGTTTGAGATATATATATATATATCCTTGAGAGCTCTAGGATGCTGAAAGCTGAGCTCTATGAGCAGTTCTGGTGAGAGCTCAGAAGACCATAGTGCTGATAGAAATATACACAGTAAAGACCGTGCTTAGAGTTTTTAACTGAGGATGAGGACTCCACTTGGATTGAATGAAAAACCAGCCATGCTATATTCTGGCAAATAATCTGTTAATATTTTTACTATACCCTATATCTTTTTGTGAGCCTTGAGTTAAAGGTGAAAGACTAAGTAATGTAGTAGTATTTTGAAGTCAGCCCAAAATTCAGGTTGTAACATGGTTGCAGCTCATTGGTTTTAGCCAGATTTATAATGAGAATTAGGAGTGGAACAGAAAGCAGAAAGACTTGAAAAATTTAAAATTGTGGCTGGAAAAAAAGTACAAGTAAAGTTGGGGTCAAAGTTGGTACCGCTGATGAAGAAATTAGCATCATTAAAAAAATCAAATACTTTCAGGGAAAAAAAGATGACTTGAAGAAGTCTCAGAAATCAGCAAGATAACACCATAACAGGATAAAGCTGCGTGAGTCACAAGGTCATGGAGGTTTCCACCCAGATTTCAAAGGAAATATTAGATGCCAAGCACTGTGCCCCTAAGGAGACAGTGCATGAAATTTTCCAGTGAGGTCAAAATTTCAATGGAGTCTTCAAGAAGTCAGCCACATAGAAGGTCCGCTAAGGAAGGCTGCAGAGAGGGAGTAGGGTCACCATAAGAAAGAGGCTGTGTAGTGTGTAATCATCAAGCCCATGGGTGAGCAGGCAGCACAAAAGTCCTTTCAAATGTATGGCTTGTCACCATGTGTCCTGGTTTCTATACATGAGGTTGTAGAATTTGATGGTTTTCCTGCTGGGTTTTGACTTTCTTTGGTCTTATCTTTGCTCTTCATCCAATCTTCACCATACATTGAACTTTGAAAGTATGAAATTTGCTTTTTAAAAAATTACTTTTATAGCAGTTCACTAAGAATTTGCCTTGAGTGTCAGCAGATTTGGGTCCAGTACTTTTGGGTAGCCCTGCGACTTTTGAGACATAGGAGAATTCATTAATGCTTTTTTTATTGTCTGCAGGCCAGCTGTATTATATGTGTTGGAATTACAGACTTGTCTTTATTTGAAGATTAACGATGGTTTAAAATGTAATTATGTGATAAGTATGGTGTGTATATTAAATTGATCAGGGAGGATTCTTAACTAGATTAATAGATTCCTGAAGAGGGGATAGGATCATGAGGGTGCTATGCTCATCATTTTATTAATTTACAGATATTTATAGCTGTGCTGTTTGGACATGGAATCCAGTGGCAGGTGTGTCACTGAGGACACCTTCAGAGGCTGTATCTCTGGTCATGTTCTTCCACTGCTTTGCTTCCCAGCTGCCAAAAAGTGTGAAGGTTTTCTTCATTATTCCTCCTAACCGTGATGTGTCCAACCTGTTAACCATGTACTAAAACCTCTGAAATCATGAACCAAATAAGCCCTTTGCTTTTTTAGGTTGCATATGCCAGGCATTTTTTAATAGCAGAAGGAAAGTTGACCCGTACGCAAATATGACACTTTTCAGTGTACAGATTGTTTCATCTTTGGGGAGTGAAGATACTTGCCAATTCGGCTTATAAATCCTTCTGATATTTTTTAAAATTTTTGGTTTTCTTTTCTCAAATATGTTAAAATATTTCTAGAAAATGAACCTTAGAGAATAATTGATGATTGGGAAGTTCATTTTCATTGAGCTATTTCTGAGACTATTGAAAGCAGATAAGATCATAAATACATATTATATATGTATATATATATAGGTATATATGTATTTTTTCTTCTTAAGCATAGATATCATAAATTCATTTTATACCTTCTTCTCAGATTCAAGACTTCCTACTCTGTAGAAAATAGGTTTCTGTCTGTCTTTAAAATATCAAGTTGCAACTCATGAGAAATAATGGAATTAGAGTACTACATTAGCTTTACTCTAAAATGAATACACAAAAATTTAATATCAAGTCCTACTAACAAATATAATATTTACTCTAGATCATTATTATTGCCTTTGCCTTTATAATACATGCAAACCATTAAAGTTTTAAATTCAAATTATTTTATATTTCAGTCTGTTATCCTACTTCTCATCCAAACTACATATAAACACTAGTATACTTTAAAAACTCTTACTTGAATTATCTGAGATGATGGTCAAAGGCTACTCTATTTATTTCAATTTTTGACAGTTCTCTTTGATGTTTTATAATAAAAGGCCTTTCTTTTACATCCATGGGTACATAGTATACATTTATTTTTTCCACTTAAATTTTAATAGCATGGCTTCCTCAATTAAGCAATTCCCATAATCCTTTACTTTCATTTATATATTACTCTCAGTGGAGGTCCTTTCAAACATCATTTTTAATGAGGATTTTCCTAAATTTTGCTAATAGAACTACAAATAAATATGCCAAGTGATTTCCAGTTTTTATGTTTTTCTTTTTTAATTTCTATGTGCCATCCTCAGAATTAGGCATTTCTACAAAAGCTTTAGACTCTTTACAATGTAAGATTTTGATATTATTGATGCTTATTTGATATTGGAAAACAATTGTCTCAATGTCCTGATTATGCCCTGAGATTGAAATTACTTTCAAAGCTTGTTTTTCTCACAGGTAAATACAAATATCCATCTTTGTGTACAAAATCCATCAATATCTATGCATAAATTCATCCTAAAATCTAAAATTCAATATTATTACTTAATGAGTTTTCCTAGTGTCCTGTTTATAAACATATTTGAAGCAAATGTTACTGACTTTTTCCCTTTTATGTTGACCTTTTGCCAAGTTAAGTTACTTGTTTTCTCTTTTGATCTCTCAGTCCTGTCTCTCAGGCTCATATTTACCCTGAATCTTTGAACTTTAGAGTTTCTACCTCAACATAGCTTTACAAATTGCTCACTGTTTATGGCCCCAGAAGTTTGTGTTGTGGAAAGTAAACACCAACTTGAATTCGTATTAATTTATATACTGAAAATGCTCTTCTTACATCAGTTGTTTAAAGGTAACATCTAAATTTGTACTAATAATTGTAAGACAATGTCCAAAAGAGATCAGTAATAAATACACATGAAGATGTATAAAGTAAGAGTTAAAAAAATTGAACCAAATCTCAGAACTATAAGGTCACATCTTTGGTCTGCAAGGATAAACCCAATGTGCTAAAACAAATTTATTAAAAATTTCCAGGAAACATTTTTCCCATTTGTTTAAAATTCTGGCAATGTAGTTTTAAGGGAAAGCAAGGTGATTGATCATTCTCAGCTAAGTTCCATGGTGTTTCTTTCTCTTGGACCCAATCTGTCCCCTGAGCATATATGTAGAATGCTGGTTTTCATAGGGCCAATATGAATATGTACATAATTGGTTCTATTCTGGAATTCTACTCACTTCTCTATTTGACTCTGCATCAACTTGTGTTCTTTAAATTAATAATAATGTCCAATAATGGCTGGACATTTTTCTTCTGTTAAATTATACATATATATACATATATGTATGTATATATGTAAATTATACATATATGTATAATTTATCTATACATATATATGTATATATACATATATATATTTATATATGACAGGTTTATGGTTAAACAGCAATTGATTTGACAGAAACACATAATGAGTACTGAAAAAGAATCACATAAGCAATGCAAAGTATATATTTAAAAATAATATGCATCAATTTATTCATACTATTATGCTAATATAAATAGATCAATGAATAGAAATATGGGCAAATACACACAGAAGAAGTTCATAAACACCAAAAAAACCCCAATCAAAATAACATCAAGGAGTATCAAAACAACCATCAAAAATAACCAATAATAAAATGAGAATTTGTTCAGTGTGATTTTAAATCCCATAGGTAAATTGACATCTTAATATACTATAATTTTTTTCAGTTCATATATTAAATAAAAACATTTCCAAACATAAACATTGTCAAGAATGTTGTCAAGGGAGTATTTAAAATATATAAGTACAAGTTAGAGAATCCACTTTGGTGATTCATTGGCAGCAAATACCTTTAAACATGTGCTTATTGGGCCAGGAATTTAGCTCAGTGGAATAAGTGCTTGCCTGCCAAGTTAAGGTCATAAATTCTATCCCTGGTAGGGGAAAAAAAAGTCCTTATCTTATCAACTTAAAACTCTAAAGCTAAATACTTTCCCTGCAGAGATTCTTATATTCATACATAAGGTTTCAAGTGAGGATCTACAATGTTACTGTGTTTATAGAAACTTCAAGCAACCCTCAGGTTCAAAAATGGGAGAAAATACTAAGGCATTATGAAGTATTCATTCAGTAAAATCACATTATTGCTCTAAAATGCATCAATAATAATGGTATACATCAATATGAATGTACTCTATAAAGGGCACTACTAAAAGTGCATGTTACAAAAGTTCATAAAAATAATTATATGGATAGAATAATGAAATCTAACACTGCATTGTTAAAGATTCATACATATATTATAATACATATTCCAAAAAAGAAAATAAAATACATAAACACAAGATAGTCTTTATCTTGTGGGAACAGAGGTTGTATAATAGAGAGAGAATATAAAGAAATTTCAAAAATGACACATACCAATTTTTATTCAATTTCATTGGTTCATATTTTTAACATTTCATTTTTTTAAGGTTTATTTTTGTTAGTACATGCTTGCAATTCATGACATTTACAATCATCTTGGGTATAGCTCTGCCTATATATCAGACTTTGTTTCTTTTTTGTGACTCACTTCTCTGCCCTTTGTGCCTCACCCACTGGTTGCCATGTCCCCCTCTCCATATTTGTTGTTATAATGTATGTATATTTTCCACATGCTCTTTTGAATTTTAAAATTAACTATTTCAAAATTATGTGATTCATATAAACACACACCTCCATACATGCAACTTTAATTCGTGATATCCATGCATAATTACAAATGACCTACAATGCTATCAGTAAAACAATTTTTCAAATATATATGAGATTGCTGATTTTTGACATTTCAATAAAGATATATTTTTTATTAATAAGTATTTATGGTAATATCTGCTCAAAATTAAATGATATATCCATGAATAGTGATAAATTATGCTTGTTTGAAGAATCTATCATTTTTAATTTTATGCATATTATAAATCATATATAATATATTATATATTGCATACCTTTTAATTACAACATAAACAAAAAGGAACAGATCTTAAAGTCACCCCGAAAAGAGACATTAAGCCTACTCTACCTTATTTTTCTGTGTGCTAGCACAATTTCTTTTGCTATACAAAAGTAGCTGAGATTGGATAATTGAAAAGGAATACAGATTTACTTAGATCATAATTGGTAGGAGAAGAAGCCAAATATTAAGATGTCAATATAGGATCAGACTTTCCTGCATGTATTGTAAATGGTGGAAAGACAGCGTCATGGAGTAAAATAGATCAAGAATGCCAGAGAGAGTTCACTTTGATAGTAAAGTCACTTCCTCAATAACCTATTAATCCAGGAATAGGCTAACTTGTCCGTGAAGATATATCTCTCATGCTCCAATTAATATAGGGGAATGAAACTCCCGACCTACTAAGTCCAGTACAAGCTCACGTTCTCTAAAATTGAAGAATGAATTTTAGGAACAACAGAGGTTAAGAGCAGAATATATTTATTGAGAGAAAGAAAGCTTCTGTGTGAAGAGAGAAAGAAAGGGTCCCGAGAGGGTTGCCAAGAACTCTGTCTTTTCCAGGGGCTTTTACAGAGTAAAACCATGGGTTAAAGGTAGGAGCAGACTGGTAACTCACAAGGCGGATGGGCATAAAGTGGGACGTAACTACAGTTAGCCAATAAGATCAATAGTTCAGGTTAAACTGATTACATTAGGGACAAATGGGGAAGCGAATCACGTAGAAAGCAGGCATTCCTAAGGAGCAGTGACTCTTTCTTAGGGGGATGGGAGCTATTTAGAGTATCACTCCTCAGGATATGGGTGCATTTGGCCTTTTGTGTTGAGACCTGGCCCACAGCAGGAGGCCTCAGGCTCCCCTCAGTTGCCAGGTATCTGCACTGGCTCCTTGAAGGACCTAGGCCTGTCTCACTGCCTATAATATTTTTAACTAACTCAGCTGTTTGCCACACAATCGCCTCACCAGGGTCTCATCTCTGAATTCCAATACCAGATGACTTATGAAGTAAGGTTTCAGTACATGAATTCGGGCTCCACGTTCAAATCATAACATCGTTCTCAATTTTACTTTCTAAAATGAATTAGACTAGAGCTATGGCATCTCTCAACATTGCTTTAGATCATATTTAAATCAGTAAGAAAGAATTTTTAACTTCATCAAGCACAAATATCTGTATCCCTGCTGTATACTTATGCAAAATTAATGATTTCAGATCATCCCTTTGGCTAGCAGTTCTGAAGTGATTTACCATGAAAATAATTTGTTAATACTCTGTTAACTCCCTAAGTTCACCTTTGAGGAATGATGTTCACCAACTTTCACTTAATTTTTTTTTCATATTCCTTAAGCAATGAAAGTTTGATTATTTTCTAAATATTTAAATTGGTGCACTTTTTTGTAGTTGAAATTCTGTTTAAAAAGTTATTAAAAGTCAAACTACATACAACCTCACAAATAAATGGAAAGCCAGTTGGGTTAAAAATAATATTTCGAGCCTGTAACATTCCCTCCAATTCTCTGAAAACACTGGAGTCCTCCTTAATACAGTTTATCAAACTACTCATTTTAAAATCAGCCTGAGGGATCACACTCTATCATCAGAAACATCTCTTTTGATCAAGGTATTAGGAATCATATACCTTACATGCTTTCCATACTTCTCTTTCCTTCGTTTATTAAAGCTGTCATATATAATACAAACAATGACATTCTCTTTGGTAAATATAGTAGAAATTTTTAGAACTTGATTAAACTTTCAGAAACATTTGAGCCATTTTCTGTGTCTCCTAGGAACAGATTCTCTATGGGTTCTAAAAGAGACGTATCTGAATATACACGTTTGGTGCCTCGCCTCTTTCCATTTGCTTTATTTTTCCAAACAAATGTTAATCAAATGTTCCTGGGTTTTTTAAAAATTCTGTTCTCTTTTACTCTGACTCATTGTACTCTTACAAGTATCATTTAATAATTCACCATCAAGCATGGTGCTAATTGTACATATTGCTCATAAATGTATTTTATCAGGTTGATGGAGTTATAATTTATCTCTCGTTTACTCAAAGTTTATTAGGAATAGATCTTCACAAGCAGTTGATCCAATACTGGTTGCCTTTTAATAGTGATAATGTCCTTTATTATTTTGAAACACTGCTTTGTTTGGACACGAAGTACACACATTTCACATGAGCATACAGTCATACACACATATACTGAGCTACACAGATTTCTGACAGTTTGCTGATGATTTGTGATTTATTGTTATGCAGATGCAGTGAACTGTTCAGTAATCGTCTTTTTTGGTATGATTTTTCATATGTTTCTGATATAATAGTGTTCTTATCAGGTTAGAAGAGTTTTAGCTTCCTTTTCTAAATTCAACAAGTTTGATAAGAATTAATATTTATTCTTAAATATTTGGTGTAATTTGTCATGTAACTATATGTACCTAGAGACTAGCTTTTGATCATTAAGTTAGAGATTCAATATCTTGATAATGATAATACCATTCATATAATCTTTTTCATCTTAAGTAATTTTATGCAGCATGTATCAAGAATTGGTCCACTTTGTCTAAATTTTTAAATCTATGAATTTAGATTTGTTTATATTTTTATGATGATCTTAATTATACTTTTAATATTTGTGGGGTCTGATATAAATATAGCTTCCTTCTCATTCTTTTCTAAAACTAGTAATTTATTCTCCTTCTTTCTCTCTTATTTGATTAATTTATAGATATTTGAACTCACATTATATATGTAATATATAAATAGTGTGTTTCAGCATTGTATGTTTGGAGATAGTTATGTATAACTTTTATATCTAGATATGAGTTAAAATAAATTTCAAAAAAATTCTTAAAAAGCAGTACATTGTACAATAAAATGTCATGCAGAAGATAAATATCTCAGAATCATGATTGCACTTGTAGTGAATTCTAGAGGGGACTCTATCTGCTTTAGAAACCATACAATTCATAATTAAAGAGAATCTGGTATTGTTTTCCTTTCTTAGTTTTTTCTTCACCATGGTTCTTCATGATTTCTTCAAATTGTGTGATATTTAATGTATATATTTTATGCATAAAAAGAGTTGATGTTTTAATTTTGTTTTACTGTAACCTCACTGATGTATATCTATACATATATCTATATGTATATGTTTATCTATATCCCTATTTCTATATTTATGTCTATATTGATATCTCTATCTCTATATTCATAATCATATCCATAATAGGTAGATAGATACTTGTTTATATCTATCAAAGTACTGTGATTTCCCAGGTATAATTCTGTGGCTTTGTTTTCCCAGTGCTGTCACACAGGAAAACTACTCATTGATATTGCTTGAATCTATCAATAACTCGTCCTGGGTCGCAAATGGTATGGAGTTTTGAAAGGAAATTTCCAAATGAAAATGTACAAATTGGTACTAGATGACGTCAATTTACAAATATGTGAAAATAGCTAAGGGCTAACATTTTAATAGAAAATACTTCTTTTGGTTGAAGTATTTAATTTCTACAGTTGTATTTTATTATTTTTTATAAAACTAAACGGATGAACAAAAATATGAGAACTGCAGAATATCAGATACTTAGAGAATCAAATAGTAATTTTAAAAATTCAAGTAACTGAAGATTAAGAGACACAAAAATATGAAGAAATGTTTTTCTTTGACCCTAGTTTTCTGTGAGGATAACATTTGAAAACTTTAAAATTTTCTAGAAATTGTATATGTGAAGCACAGTGAGAAACACACACAAACACACAAATAAACATAGATCTCAAGACCGTGCTACATTAATAATTTTGTTTCTTTTTTCCATAACCCACTATGATGAGAAAAAGAGTTCTAAAATTTGATTAGAAAATAAATTTGAATCACATTTTATCTAACAAAATACATATTATCTTGGTGAGCAATGTATATAATTCCTTTTCCATTCCACTGGGCGATATTCACCCATTTTTTTCTTTCCAGATAGTGTGTATAACTTCCTACATTCAACATTTAGCCTGATACATACAAATTTCCAAGACCTGTCCCGTGGTAAATAGGAGCCCATTGCCAGGGAAACAAGTGCAGTCACAGAATCTAATTCAAATAATTTAAATTCCATGGCTCTGAGCCACCATCCCAATTAAAAGTGACATCACTGCCAATAAATAGGACAACAGACAAAACAAAATGAGAGCATGTGAGTGAAAAGCAGTATCTACCCCTGAAATAAAATGCATCTGCATCTGCTGTATGCCTAAATACAGCATCGTGCATTACAGTAGCAGTTCATTTTAAGCATGCGCACTTAGTTCTGAAAAGATTTTTAAAAAATTTTTAAACTAATTCATAATTCATACTGTGATTTTAAAAAAATTAATCTATCACGTTAACTAGAATAAGTCTCCTTAGGCTAAGGGGAATGACGGATCATCCAGGTGTCCGTCCCCTCCTGGAATAGCAGTTGATGAAAATAGTGTGAAATCAGTAACTTCCTAGTCATGCTAATCTGCCACATGAAGGGAAATTTTAAATTGCACTCCATGTTTATTCACCAGCAGACACTTACATACCATCAATTCAACATACTCACCTTCAACTAATTATATCAAATGGAGCACTGATAGGGATTCTGATCAGGTTCAAATATATCAACAAACAAGCCTAGAGTTTCATTGTGTGAAGGAAATTTACGATGCCTACATCCATATAAAATATTGGGTTTGGTTCTTTTAATACTGTGGTTGTAAAATTTTTCCCACAGGTGTTCTCCAAATCTTTGTGCTGATCTGTCCTGATGTCTGGACAGCAGAAGGCATAGAAATCATGCTCCCTGAGCTAATGATGTGATAGCCAGCTTTTACCTGAGCAAGATAGGAGAGATAAAAAGGAAAGGACAGAAAACACATACAGAAAATTACGTTTTTATGTAATTTTTATACAAAACCTACTACTTAATTTATGTCTATAAGAATGCTAGACTTTAGATTTCCTAAGGTAATATGCAAATTTCTAGGTGGTTTACCATTCTAGCATGACGAAAACACAAAATCATACATTGTTAGGAAAAATCTAAAAACTGATTTGTTACATCACTTAAACACACCTGCCTTTCTTTCTAAGTTTGCATCACACAAATATTTTATATTACCTGCTTAAAATATTTGGGATAGCATTAAGAAATTAACATTTAAATACTAAATTATAATCTATATTTTTAACTCTTAGAAGAAAATAGTATAAAATCACTCTCTTACACCAAATTCTCCAAAGCTATCATTTCAGAAGATTATTTTTAGAAGACATATCTACTATTTTGTTGACTAAAATTGTCATCTTGTAAATTTAGTTAGTTTAAATTACTTGTTGGATTCCCATGGGTATTTGAATGCATGACTCATTCACACAAAATCTTTGAGAAGCTAGATTTAGTTACAAGATGGAAAAATAAATTGACAAAACATGAATTTAATGAAGATTCATTGGGAAAAAAGAAGTCTTCTAGTTTGATTTATTTTAGCATCATACTATGATAATTTCCCTCATTCTGAAAGAGTAGAAAACATAAGTGATATATTGTAATTATTGTAACACATTATTGTATTTTAAAAATAGAAATTCATTCACCTTTGTATCATTGTCATATACTGTATCCTTAAGAAGAGCAATACACTTGCCCAGGAGACATACATTGTTTCTATTTCAGTACTATTAATACATTAAGAGGGAGAAAATTCTTCTGGGACTTTATGATTGGTAATATTTTTTGAAAGGTGTAATTCATCACACAGGAATATATCAATAAGATGTACTGCATAGTTTTTCTATTGTTTCATTTTGCAGATGAAGGAATCTTCTATTTTCCTTTTGGATACTAATTTCTGTCTTTTTAATAATAATAACGATTTGTTTTGGACACTTCTCAAAAAAGTGAAACTGTTTCTTCCCAAAACATAATCTTTGTAAATTACTTTTAATAGAAAATGCTCTCTTTTCTGAAGCTATCCTCTGTTCTAATTTATCAGTTTGGCAAATCTAGGTTACAGTTAATGGTCTTATCTAAGTTTGAGAAATAATTCCATGTGTGTGAAAAAACAAAAATGAAAACCTTTGTCCCATAATGATTACAGATGTGGAGCTCAGATTTCTCAGTGGTTTTTAATTCTCATCCTTCTTCTGGAGTCTCCTGCCACCTAATCAAAACGCATCTCTCATCAACTTTTATTTTGACTGATTTGTAGGTATGTTAATTTTGCTTTCTGTTCTTACTTATTAGCTGATTTAGTGAGATAAAATCTATAATGATGTCATTTAACTTTAAAATCTGTTTGAGATGAATTTTGAATAAAAATGATGTAAAAAAGAAACATTTTATTGTTTGACATTATGACCAGTCATTAGGTTTGGCAAATTGGCTCTTCTCACTGATGTGTATGTTAAATTAAAAACACTAAATTGAGATAATCAGGCACGACTCCTACAAGAGACATTAACAATAGAATTCTGGAAACAAAACTGGTGTTTATTGCACTATAACTAGTCAAATGGGAAAATTTTATATGGCAAGAATTGTATGACTTCAGTTCTAATGCAAATAAATATAGTATCATTTTTCTTTTATACTGTGTAATAAAACACAGTATAATTATGAAAAATGGAAAAGTATAGAATTACATTCAAATAAACTGAAAACCAATGTATTTTATAAAATATCCTTTTTTGCTTTGGGAGCGTCTCTCTGTTTAGTTGATACTGACCTTGAACTCTCTCTGCAGCTTAAGCAGGATTCACATTTATTGCCATACTCTTGGGTCAGACTCCCGAATGCTGGGATTACTGGCACGTGCCACCGTGCCCTATTAGAGTTACTATTTTTAAGAAATGAAGGATGTGTTGGCTATGAAGTTCTAATGCTCAAATTTTTACAAATAGAAAATGAAATAAAAAAAAAAGTAAAGATAAGACCACAGTAGCTCACCCCTCTGGCTTGCTCCTATTTGGTACAAATCTAGTAATGATGCATTTGCCTTGGGAGTTTAGCAAAAGCTTGCAGCCCTTGCTCAGGCCAACAGAGTCATTTCATTCATCTGGTTCCATTCTGGTTGTTTTCCCGTCTAGTGATTTTTAATCACTGAGATTATGCATGCAGCCCACTCCTTCTCATGACCCTTAGCTTCTGTGGCACTAGCCATCTGGAACTGTTTGCCCTCCTCTCTTCACATCACTGGAAACCTAATCCACTGCTTATGAAAGTACAAAACTCCCACTTAGCTCAGTGGTAGTTTAAAGATGACATTTCTGAGCATGGATGTTATCCTACCCAATTTTGAAATGCAGCCAAGATGTTACCACTCCTGTGAACAGGATCTTTTTCCTGGGTTACAAACTAACACATAGTTAAAGTTTAAATCAAGGATAATAGTTGAAGAGACACTAGTATCAGTAGTATAGAAACATAGCAGCATTTATTTGAAGAGCAAGAACTTGATATCTGAACAGTAGTCAAAGAGCTTCCACACAATGTTCAAGGGAGTGGAAGTAGCTCTGTAAAACCAACAACAACATGGAGTTAAATACTATATATTGCGTGTATCAGGTGGGTATTTCCCTATGATTAAAAAAAAAACACCAGGTTTATCTAATTATTTTGGTTTAAAAGAGAGAGGCAATCTCAAATAACTTTAAACACTAAGGGTTTCTGTACTACATACAAATCAATTTTGATAATACAGAGTGATCTTTCAATGTTGGAGAAAACTAATGCAACAAGCCTCATCACATGAGGAAAAGAAGAATTTTCAGAGCTTATGATTTAAACGACATTTAGAATTCATCATTTTATTATATCAATTTCTTTTTCCCCAGTGAAAAAATATTGTACTTATTATGCAAAATTAAGAAATAAACCAATTTCATTGATTGTACTATGCAATTTTCTCTTGTCCTTTGTCCCTCTCATCCTCCATTTCTGAAAATACACATAAAGGTTCAGATCAGTATTTTTTTCAAAGTGTATTTCTATAGGCATGAATGAATAAAAGTGTCAACATTTATCAGTGAACATTTAGAATGATTACTAGAAATGAGGAGATTCTTTTGTGTTTGATTATTTCCCATTTGATTCTGATGAATCTTCCCAGGGCTTAAATAGCATATCTTCCATCGATTGAACATTAAAAAGTAGCACAGGTCCTGGTTGGCTTCATATATTTCACCAAGACAAAGACCTATCTACATAATGTTACTAATATTATAATTTTCTTTGACTACATTCATTGAAACAATATACATCTTCTTGACTCTATTTTCATTTTTTTTTAATTTTGAAGGTATTAGAAACACAATAGAACAAGACAGAACAAAGATAGTTGAGACAGTGCAGCGAATTTGGTACAGAACTTCACAGCAGGTTACCAGGATAACAATAATAGGTACCATAGTATATCTCGTTATCTTCACAATAGTTGTCTAGTCAATTAAGTATAGCAAAATCGAACCAAAGACAGAACATTATAAAATCAATCGAAGGAGAATATTGAATAGAGTAAAGCAAATTATCATAATGAAACAAAACTGAAAACAACACTTGCTTTCAAAGAGAAGATAGAACAGAACCCCCATATTTGCTATGTTGCACACAGTCATCCTGCCAAGAGATGCTCAGACCTCTGTCCCCAGTTGCTAACGGGGGGTGAGGTGGGGAAGGGTGGATTGGGATGTTTGATTTCAAGCCTGCATACCGGTAGGCTCAAGAGACACTACTGGGTCTCCTCCTGGCTCACGTCAGAGGAAGGCGCTTACCAAGAGGGCAGGCGAATTGCTTCTTTGTTCATATGACTGTTTTTGCTAGATCCTCTATTTTCATAGTACCATTTAATAAATGCTGATTGTATTACATGATTCCTCACGTCCTGCCACATGTCACAGTGCCACCCATGAATATTGGTTTCCACTATCTCAAATGTTGTTATGAATCTTTATTGATGAAAAGTACTCAAGTATTTCAGAAAATGTGAATGATTGTTTCCTGGTGGTGTTATAGTTATAATTTGGAATTTTTAAATAAATACAGAATAACATATTTTCCAATTAGAGTATAACTGTTGCACCATACTGAAAGAATACAATCTTTTTGCAATATACATTGTATCATAATTCTAAAATTGTAGAGAAAATAAGCAAAGAATGCATGAGTAAAACAGGGGAATAGTCCCATTTATTTAAACAAAATGTCCATTCCTGGTCAGAACAGCTGAAGATCTGTATTAAATTTCCAATAATGTAGCTCAAAGTTTCAGAGGATTCAAGATATGGTAGGGAAATGTATCGTGAAGGGAAGCTGCTTATTCATGGTGGCTAGAAAGCAAAACAAGGAAAGATCACCTGAGGAGAGGGGGCAGAGACTAGATACAGTACTCAAGGTCATATCTCCGTGCCCATCCAGACACCTCACAAATGAGCCACACTAATTCCCTGGTGTCCCCAGCCAATCAATTTGAAGATCTAGTGTAACTTTTAAAATGTTCTCTTGGGATAATACAGCATGAATCAAAGGCAAGAGCAAACATCCACAGAAGAGTCCATTGGATTTGTAAGGCAATGATCTTGGTAGCTTTCTGAGGAAAACTTGTGACTGCACACAGAAGCAACTCAAACAAATGCAGAAGCTGTGAAGAAGCTGGCATAATTGGCTTCAATGTCAACAGTGCAGGGCACAGAAAGCCAGTAAAGGCTTCTGTCACCCCGGAAGCTCTTGACCATCATAGATTAGAGGCGGTACTGGAATGCAAACATGGCTAGCAAGAGGCAATGCACAGGCCAATTACATAGCTAAAGCCTAAGTACTTATAATGGATCATTGAGAATCAAGTTCTTATCCTCATTCTTGATTCTCATCATAGAAAAATATAAACAATAGCATTGATTGGGGACTCTTTCCCACACTGACAATTGTTTTAAATCAACCTCATTTTGGTGAGATTAGAGAGTAAGAAATTATTTATGCATAATAGACCTCAGCCTCTTCCAGGGTTCAGGTTTGTTTCCTACTTACTCTCTATGTCTCTGTCTTGACTTTATTCATGCACTTTTGGGTTAAAGTACTAAAGCTCATCACCAAAAGACTTCGTGGCATTATTACTACTGAGATTGTCAGTGTAGCACTAGCTGCTTTTTTCTCTGCTTTCACTTGGACCAGTGGCAACAAATTTAGTTCATTTTTTTCAAAGAAATTTCCTTAAGAGCATTGTAGATGGTACAGAAACCCCTACAATACAATCTTTACAATACAATACAAATGTATGAAAAGTATAAATGGCACCATATAACAGGTGTGAAATTTTACCCTCTCATTTGACTTTCTGGTAAAATGTATTCTTATTCTCTCAGATTGGAAACTATACTTACATTGCCTTCTACCTACCTAACTCAACTAGGAATTTAAAGCTGTTAGCGACGTGCTTTAATTCCAGTGGCCACCAGGGTGAAGACAGTTTTGACTGAAGATGTAAATGCACAGATTTAAAGAGATGACTGACTGACATTGCTTGAGCTACAGAAGTTCAGTGTTATCAGGAACAAGGTTTCACTTTCTGTTTTCATTTTTCGGCCTGATTTTCAGTGCTTTAAAGAAATCTATGGTGCTAGACTTCATCATTCTGACAGCTGGCAAATGTATCCCAAGAAAATAGCAACTTTATCCTGTATTTCTAACCTGATTCTGCACATGGAGATGCATCTTGACTCATTTTGGCACTGGTCATGGTGGAAAGAATTACAACACTGGAGACCAAAAAAATCTCTATGAAACTTCAGCATTCTGTGCAGAAACCTAAATAGATCACCATGTGCAAAGTAAAGAGTTTAAACTTTATGAACTACATTCATGAACTAAGAATAAAGGAATGATGGTTTAAGAGAAATAAATTCAAATACTGTTTTCAGAAAATGTAGGTGGACACTAGGCTTGGGTAGAAACAAATTCCCTAAGAATTTAAAATATGCCGTAGTGGCATGGAATGCTAAATAAGGTACATGAAAATTGAAGGGTGTTTTCAGTTGTATAAAAATTAACCTATTGTCCTTATTTTATTGAAGTAAGGGTTTAGAAAGCTTCAATCGATGTATACACTGATACTGTTTCCAAACTTTCTTATGGACAACTGAACTGTGGAGATTAAGAAAAGCAGAAAAATACTAAATTTGGTTTCTAAGGGTTGTGAATTAACTCCTTAATGTAGTTAGGAGCATAGACGGAGTTCCTTGAGCAGTTCTCTACAAGTCAGTTGGAAAATTCTCAGACGTGTGGTTCAGGACCTATATAGCACTGTCACATATCAAGATTGTATGATAATCTGGACCTTCATGGTGGTGCACACTTGTAATCCCCACTCTCAGGAGGCTGAAGCAAGAGGATTCTTTCAGGTTCAAGACCAGAATGAGCTACAAAATGAGCTCAAGACTAGACTGAATTGCATAGTGAGACTGTATCTCAAAAAGACAAAAAACAAATGGTTCTTTGATACCTGTGCTATTTGCTTGAGTGAGATACTCCAGTAAATCAATTATTCCAAGTATATGACTATATTATTGTATTTATAATATCATCAGTTAATTAGAATATAGTAAGACATAATTAGAAGTTTCAGTTTTTTGGGGCTGGGGATTTAGCTCAGCGGCGTAAGCACCTGCCTTGCAAGCAGGCAGTCGTGAGTTCGATCCCTGGTACCGATTTAAAAAAAAAAAAAAAAGGAGGAAGAAGTTTCAGTTTTTAATTTTATAAATTACATGGGAATTTTGTTGCAAGCTGGATATTATATCCAGGAAATTATTGAATGCCACATAACTGAATATGACCTCATCCTTTTCTCTAAATATATTTCTTGAAAACTCAGTTAACATTCAAAGTAATATTTACAAAAAGAGAAATACTGTGCTCAGTTGTTAAACATAATTGCAAGCCCTCAACATACATTTTTAAAAGAACTAAGTAGTTTTGTAGATATACAGAAACTTCACTGGGCAGTGAAGTCATTATTACGAGGCTGAGTTTTTGTTAGTACTATAGAGATACTGCTTAATAGAGAAAGCTTCATGAGAAAGTGTGAGTATATTCAGGTTCCTCTTACTAAATTTGTAGGTTTTTTTTAATTGTGTAAGCTATAGTATCTTTCCATAATCTGCAGAATGTCTTAGTATAAACTTAATGCTATTAAAGCAAAATAAAGATTACAGTATATACAGATAAGAAAAATATTCAAAGAAATGTACATATATACACTAAGAAAAATGCAAATGTTCAAAACATGTTTATTCTCAATTTCTTTGCCTGTATTATTTATGTAGATTCTATAATGCATGAGCAGAATTTTAGCCTGGTGCATAGCAATAATTTACTCCCCATGGCAATAATAAGATAAAAGTTGGATATATTTCTTGGAATTCCCCAAATTAAGTAAATTTGTGATTTGGGAAAGCCTGTATAGAAGATCTAATCACCAAAGAAAAGTATGATAAAAGGCCAAAGGAGAAAGCAGAGAAATTTAGGTTTGCACAGAATGCAATTTATCAGAGTTCTGGGGTAGAAAGACCCTGTAGGGTAGGAGGAAGATTGATGAGCTGGACAAAGGTGATCCATGGCAAAATGGGACTATAATTGGGCCATTTCAGTAACTATTAATATGTCAAGAGTCAGTCAATACAGAGTTCAATGGTTAGTGCCTGGTATCAAAACCTTAGTGATTATCTTAAGAAATTTTTAAAATCTTATAGGAATTATTTTTTATAAGAAACTTTGGAATGAATGCAAGACAGCAGTTCCAACCACGATGATCCAGGTGATGTCAAGTTTGACCCTTACAACTGGGATGGCTGGATTGCAGTTTAGTGAGAATTATCATTTAGCTTTCCTGTCTTGATGCAATAGTCATTTTTTACTTTCATGAAGGCAAATACAGCTTTTCCAATTGTAAGGTTCGAGGTCCTGAATACAAATTGTATGTGATATGCACTAAAAGTTTTAGCTTTCAGGCCATATGAAAAACAGGAGGTAAAACAAACTTAACACACAAACTACACATGATTTCTGACCCTTGTGCTAAGAGAAGGGAAACTATATATACTCAATTTAAAAGTTTGCAATGATGAATCACGTAACATATAAATTTAAGTGTCATACAACATAAACATTTGAAAGTTAATTTTTATATGCTCTATGGAGTTTATACCACCATGTTATATTAAAAGTTGAATCAAAATGTTCCCATTTTATTTTAAAAACCAGAGGACAAAAGTATCACAAACAAATAAATCAAAGTGCCAATATTTCATAATTTTAACTTTTCAGAGTATCCACTTAAAGTATTCTAACTTCTAGTAATCACTTGACTATATTAAAATGATATAATTAAATTCTGTGTTTCATACTTTTTAATAAATACTATTTTTTCATTTCTTTCATTAAATTACCTTTAGAACATTAAATTTCATTTTAAGTGGTTTGTTTCTTGTTCTATTATTAAGCTTGAATATTAATAAATGTGCAAATGTTTTTCTCCATTTGCAATCCTGTTTTTATTAGTTATCAGTGCTCTATTATATAAAATACTAAGCTTAGTTGCAAACCAGGATTCGTGTTTTGTTTTTGTGCTTGCAAAATTACTGATACATGAATATTTAATGTTGATTATTTCAGTTGAGATCTGTAGCATGGAAAAAATCAAGTTAGAAGACATCTTAGTTCATAAGTCTCCTATTAAATCTTTGCTTCTGTGCAGCTTTTCATTTTACAAGAAGCTGTATAACATAAATCCTTCTTAGTGGCAGCTGAGTCAGATTCCTTTCCTGGTGGAAGCAGATCGGCCCAGTTTCTGGGTTACCGTGCAAATGTTGCTGATATAAATTTATGACTGAAACTGTCTCATGCGTCATTTCGTGAGTCAGTGGTCTGCAGTGGGCATTCTCCCATCAACTTGGGTCCTTTTGCTCTAATCTTGACACATTGCTGTTACTGGAGCACAGCTACACCTCTGAAAGTTCTCCAATCAGCTATCATTTTTTAGGTCTAAGGTTTAAAAAATTTTTTAACTTGTATTCTTGGCTTTTTATAATATATTCACTAGTTTCTGTAGAAAGGACACATGGAAAAGAGGTTCACTTAAATAATTTCATATCTGATTTTGCTTTTGAATTTAAAGACTATAGCTAAACCTAAGTGCTACACTGAAAATCATTTTCTAAAAATGTCACTTTTGTATTCTATCATCAAGTGTGGGTCTATTTTTTTGTGAAGCACATGATCTTCAGGCTTTGAGTGGTTATATTGCTACTTTGGTACTAGTATATTTCTCCTCTCTCTGGCCAAAAATATAAAAAAATAATTAATACAATATATTAGAAAAAACTTTTATAGGTAATTCTAAAGAAAAAGATGACAAACTGGGCATAAGCAAAATTAAAACTTTTCCCACATGAAAAGATACCATTAAAAATAACTAAATCATATATTCAAAAAATTTAATGAATTATGTGTTTGTTAGAGGGACATCACCAAGGCTATATAAAAAAATAATTCATATAAATCACTTACAAAAAGTCACAACATTTAGTTCGAAATGGGCTAAACATTAGAATAGACACATCACAAAATAAAAGTGGATAAAAGTATATAAAAATTGTTCAACATCATTGATTACCATGGAAATACAAATCAAAGTCATAACTAGATGCCACGTAGAAATTTATTTAAGAAATATATATATATATATTTTTTCATTTGTAAAATGATACATCAAAGAGTACTCATAGCAGCTTTATTTAATCATCCCCAATGTTGAAACTGATAAATTATCAACAGGAGAATAGCAAAATAACAAGGTCCTCTTCATATGGTGTGTTAGTACTCAAAAATATGAAGAATGGTATGCCTCCCCCATCCTAGGTGTCCTTTCATTTTCAACAGTTTCTTTCCCTTTCACAATATCTATTGGAGTTTTTGAATCTTATTTATTCTTTCACTTAAAATTCTAGGTTGGGTAATGCTGTTTTATAGTAGAAAAAGTTGGAGAGTGGTTCCCTCTGGGGAACTCAATGGAAATAAACCAAAAAAGAAAATGAGAAAACATACTGGGATTATTATGATATTCTATATCTTGATAAGAGTTTCTTTACACAATTTCATAATTTGTTAAAACTAAGTAAAACAACGTTTGCCATCTGTGCATTTCTGTATATATAAATATTATATCCAGCAACAAAAATTTATTCCAAAAAAATACTGAATTCTACTTGATGATATTTATACAGAAATATTCATTGAAATGTAGTAGTGTGTAATTTATTTTGAAATACATTTTGAAATGAGAGATCAATGGACAACTGTAAGTGTGAATAATTATGTGACAAAATTACTATTATACAATACCAGTAAGAGACTGCATAGTAGAGGGAGACATGCCTATTACAAAGTTACCCCAAGAGCTGGGAATTTAGCTCAGCAGCATAAGTGCCTGCCTGCAAGCTTCAGGTCATGGGTTCAAGCCCTGATACTCCTCCCAAAAATAATAAATAAAATAAAATAAAATAAAATAAAATAATATTGTTTTGAATTTACTAAGATGGAAATGGTGAACGAAAGACAAACACTAGAATATAAAAGATTGCATAAAGAAAATTAAAGTAAGTTATAGATAGTTTTGGAATTACTGTTTAAATGTTTAAGTTAAATATATATTTAAATCTTTAAATATTATTATTATTACTATTATCATTATTTTGGTACCAAGGATTGAACTCAAGACTGCACAATTGCAAGGTACACACTTATGCTGCTGAGCTAAATCCCCAGCCCCATCTTTAAATATTATTACAAGATATGAAGAATGAAAATAAAAGTTGCCTGAATTAAGAAAAGCAGAAAATACCCTCTTTAGAAATTAAACTCTTAACAAATTTTCCCAAAGAAATGAATAAAAATGATAAAATCAAATCTGCTACAAAAATATAGTCAAATTGTAAAAACAAAAGATAGAAATATCTAAATAAATATTTTAAAAATCCATTTATGATGTTTAATACTTTATTAATAAGTGACGTATGTTTTATAAAGTGAAGTATAAAAGCTGAATAAAGAATGAAAATTCCTACACCTTATACCTTATATTTGGTAGGAAGGAAGTGATATAAAAGAAGCACGCAAACAACTAAACTGATGCATTGACAATGCATTCCCAGTCAAATACAAACAGCTTCATTTGCAAAATTCAAAAAGAAAGAAAGAAAACAGTTCCCAGATTTATATGGAACCAGAAGAAACCCATAATAGCAAAAATAGTCTTGGTCAATAAAACATGAAGGAAACTGGTTCTCAATTTTAATTCATATTGCAAAGCTGGTGATAAAAACAACATGGTACTGGCATAAAACAGACAGTAGATCAAAGAAAAAAAAACAGAAAAAAGAAAGAACCCAGATGATGCTCAGTCATCTGACCTTGACAAAAGGACTAAAAATACATGCTAGAGAGAAGATAGGTTCTCTAGCAAACGGTACAGGGAAAACCAGTTATGCACATGCAGCCTACTGAATCTAGACATTTCCCTCTCCTTTACTCAAATAAAACAGTTTTTAAATGGGAGGGGTGAGGAGGGGTTGGAGAGAGGATAAGGGAACGGGAAAAAAGACTAAGTTATAATGTGTACAGGCACAAGTTCTCTATGATGAAAGTGATCGGTTTATATATCTAAACTATCAATAAAAATTTATAAAAAGAAAGAAATATAAATGAGTCAAAGATCTAGAAATTTAAACAAAAATACTGAATCTGCTTCAAAAGGAAAAATTCCTGAAGGACAAACATAAGCAGATACTTTCTGAACAATGTCAGGCCCCTGAACTAGACTCCTATCCAACTAAGAGACAAAAATCTCCCCCAAACAGATCTGTTATTCACACCTAGGGGGAGTGTGGCACTCAACAGGAAGCCGGCAGCTGCCCCACACACCTCAACCTGCAAAGAGCTGGTTCTACAAAAGCACACAAGAGAGATGCTGTGACTGCAGCATCCCCTGTGCCCAACACCGCCCTGTCTATCACTTAGCCTTAGAGACCCACTCAACGGCCCAAAATTTTGTAACCCCCTCAGGAATACCTCCCTCCCCTACCTAACCTGTCCTATAAAAAACATGTGCTTACCCCTTGCTTGGTGCCAGTGTTCTTTTTGCTTTGACCTGACCACACCTGGTTGGCACTAAAGTCTCCGCATGTTGCTTCAACTTTGTGTGCCTCAATGGTCTCAGTTACACCTCGATTTAGCCTACCAAACAGAACCCTAATTGCACACAAAAAAATTTCAATAATAATCAACAAATCTGATAATGTCACATTAAAACAGTTTCACACAGAAGAGGAAATAACCAAGAGAGTGAAGAGACAACCCACACAATGAGAAAAAAGTTTGCCATCTATTCTCCAGAGGACTAATAGATAGAGTATATATAGAAGTACAAAAAAATTAGACAAGAAAGTAAAAGACTGAATCAATACATGGGTGACCTAAATGAATATCCACTTCTCAGAAGCACAAATGGCTAAAAAATACATGAAAACTTTTTTCAACACATTTGGCAATTAGAGAAACATAAATCAAAACTATAAGATTTCATACTATTCCAGAAACCATCTCTGCCATCAAGAGTGCAAAACCCAGCAAATTCCAGTGAGCAGTGGGGAAAGAGGAACCTTTCCACAGTGCTGTGGGAATGAGGCTAGTACTGCCACTATGGAAGTCATTGTGCAGTTTCCTAAAAATTTTAAAAGTATGACTTGCTTTTGACCCAGCTACTTCTCCACCAGGTGTCTTGAAGACATCACATCACAGTGATACTCACTGTCGTTGTGCTGTGCATTGCCACAGGCCTAAAAGCAGCAGCATGAGCCAAGTCTGGACTGAAGCTTGTGGAACCATGAGCCAAAATGAACATCTTTCCTGTACATCAATTTCCACAGGGTACATTATCATCATAAGAGAGAGCTAAGGTAAATGGTTTTTATTTTATTTCAAATACAGTAAAGTTCAAGAGACTATGAAAATAAGATATAACAGCACTTAGAACCTTTAAAATGTGTGTTTCACTAAATATTACATACATGTAAGTATTTTAAATCATTTTTAATTTTTAACTTTTTTTTTGTACTGATAATCAGACTCACGACCTTGCACTTGCCAGGCAGGTGCTGTGCCTCAGAGCTCCATCCACAGCCCAATCACCTTTAATATTAAAAAGAAACATTAAGTATGTAACTATAAACTTGTATTTATAATTCCAGAAGTAAAACTGTTTTAGAAACATAAATAAATGCAGATAATTTAATTATAAATCAAGTTCAATAACTGGAAAACTCCTGCATGTTACGATTCCATGAATCATTATTTTCTAAAGTTTTTTCTTTGTGATAATGGCTCCAAGTAAAGTTACTGGGAAATCTAATTGAAACAAGATAATTGTAAATCAAAATAATAATATCCAATATAAAATCAAGTTTATTTTCAAACTGTTCCCAAACAGTATTCCTTATCATGATTCTTTTCCATGACATTTGTTTTCTCTGCTCTCAGGCAAATATATATACAGGGAGAGAGAGAGAGAGAGAGAGAGAGAGAGAGAGAGAGAGAGAGAGCACATTTGCCTTCCTTATCAATATTCAACTTGTAACTGAAGTACTTGGATTTGCTGAATAATCCAGATCAATTCCCAGAGGCTTTCTGTTTCAGTGTTCTCACATTACCTGATAAGAATCATATTTGTACTGAGATTATAAGCATTACTGAAAATAAAAATGTTTTAGCAGATGATATCAGGTAGAGTTATTCTCAAAGGATACAATGATACCACACCTTCTCACTTGAGTAGTTATGGGATATACTAGAATAATGTTATTTGGAAATTATTTTTTTTCATTTTATATATTTGATTGCTTGTTCCCTAATATCACACTCACCTGTAGAAAGTTTTACTATTTTAGTATGCATAAAGAAAACATAATTCCGACAGGTTTTGCATCACTATAATTTTTAGGTTATAATCATATTGGATGAAGTGACACATTTTTGAAATTCTGTAGATGAGGTTTTTGAGAGACACAGAAATTAATCTGAAAATAATAGTATCATTTACAAAGTGTTCATGCAATTGGAGAAAAAACTAGTTAGAGTTAAATATTCCTTGCTTAACAAGATCTAAGTCTTACTAAGTAGTGCTTGGTGTTTACTAGGCTAAACACTAATAGCCACATTATTTCTAGAAATTTCTATTATTATTTCCAAGTTCAAGATAAATCAAAATTTTGAGAAATCAGGTAATTGCTTAAGAATAACCAAGTAGTAAACTTGGACATATGGTAAAATTGCAATCTTGGTGATTATGTTAACCACTTTTCCAATGTTATGAAAAAATAACGGAAAAAATCTTCTGAAAACTTGGAAAGATTTGGGTTTTTTTTTGTTTGTTTTGTTTTCTATCATAGTCCATGGAAATTTGTTCCTGGGTCCTGACCTGTGATAAAGTAGAACATCCTGACAGCAGCATATAGTAGTAGCAGAAAACCATTTGCCTCGTAGAAGCAAAGAAGAGAAAGAGAGAGGAAGGGAGGGAGGAAGAGAGAGGGAGAGCATGAAAGAACTGGGGTCCCATATCCTCTTCAGAGGCACCCCCCAAAGGCCTAGCTTGTGTCATAAGGGCCAGTGAGGATGAAGGGTTTAGAGAAGAGTGCTCAAACTGTAAACCAACACCCACTTATTTATAGCAAAGTGCCGACACTATAATCAAAACTGAATACTGACGTTTTAGTTTAGAAAAATAAGCTCACATATTGACGTTTTTGCCTTAAAATAAAAACAATAACACACTTGCCATAGGTTGCCTGAACTGCTAGGCCCTACATCCTAAAGGTCCATCTGTCAATCCCAACATTGACTTGGAACCAAGCCTTCAGAAAACCACCCATTTCTGTACATTTCAGATCCAAAGTATGTGCATCACAGTCATCTTATACTGTTATACATTGATATGCCGTTGATAAGTATGGGCTTATATCCATCAATATAAAAATAATCTAAGATGCACACCTGTAAACCAGCACTATGGGAAGATGAAGCAGAAACATCAAGAATTCTAGCCCAGCGTGGGCAATTTAGTGATTCAGCAAGAACCTCCCTTCAAATTAGAAATATGAATTTATGGAAGGGATGGTATCAGAGCCTGAGTTCAACCCCACTATCATATAGGTAAGTGAATAAGTAAATGAATAAATAAATAATTGTGTTCTTTGAAAGCACGCAGAATTCACAAACCTTGACTTGAAGAAACACAGCCAAAAAAATCAGTATTGTAAAGATGATCTTTAAGTTTCTTGTGTTTGAAGATCAGGTTACTGCATTATGTCTTGTAAATTACTAGATGATTATGTTTGTAAAAATTTATAATGAGAGGTTTAATGCATATTTTCTTTCAAAAAGGATGAAACAATCTTAATACCATGCAAAAACAGGAGACATTAAACTTCTATTAAATAAATTTATTAGCTTAAAACATTCAAATAAGTAAAGGAGACTAGATCTAGAATAAAGCTTATCTGGTTGTAAAACTCATAGTGTTTCTTCTCAAAGAGGAAATCTATATATAACATGAGTGCTAACTCTCCTACCACCAAAAGAAACATTGGCCTAAACCTAATCTTAAACCCATCGGTAGAAGATAGATGACAGATAAATAATAGATAACAGAAAAGATAATAATGCATAATCATAGATAGATATAACCCAAAAAGAAATAGAGGCAAGTCACTAAAAAATCTATTTAAGGATTATAAAAAGCAGTTTACAGTTAAGAAATCTGAAAAATACACATTACTTTAGTCATGAACTCAAGGTCAACTTCAATAGTGATGAGTCATGTTTAGCATGATCTGATAGAAACAGAAACTTCACTTTGGTCTTCCTCCGAAAACGTGTATAATTCCAATCATGTCACGAGCAAAACATCAGTCAAACACCAACAAAAGGATGTTCTACAAAATAATTGATCAGTTGTACTTGAAATTATCAAGATCATAAAAAATACCTTTGAAACTAAGGAAGCTAAAGAAGCACCAAAGGATACATAACAATTAAATAGTGTAATCTATTTTAGACAAGATATCGAAACAAAACAGAATATCAGGTAAAAACTAAAAAAATTGTGAAACAAAGTTTTATGAACTTTACTTAATATTATATCCAACTAGTCCATTAGTTCTGATATGTACCCTACTGGTATAACTTGATGATAACAAAGGAAACTACACAGAGATGATACGAATTTGAACTCTGTGTATTTCTGTAAGTGTAACATTGTTCTATTAATTAACGCTTATTAAAAATAACACTTTAAAAATCAATCCAGTAATGAACATTTTGGGAAGATATTGTAAGCCATCGAAACAAATGTGAACTTTATATAGTGCGAGAAAACAAAAGAAGATATACATATAAAATACAATAATTAATTTAAAAAAACTTTTTGAAACAAAATAGGTATGAATACTAAATAATTACAAAAAATGTTAGTAGTAACATTACATTATGGATTATGAATCTAAAATAAAATATTAAAAATTTGTACATATAAATATGATTGTTTGGTTAATATTGAAAGCAGAGAATGTAAATTGGGGTTCCCTCTGGGAACCCCAAAACAGGTATTTCTAGAGTAAAATTCCAGGAAGAGAAGAATTGGAGCAGGGATTTGATACCAGTGTATTACTCTGTGCGAAAACATACTCCTCTTACAGTAAGGTTTTTCAATACATGCACATCCTGAGCAAAATTTGGACCTCAAAGAATTCATGCAGAAGTAAGTTTATGTTTGCTGTAGAATGCAGAGGAGGAAAACACCTCGCAGGCTGTTTGTATCTATGCAATACTGACTATTTAAAGCTTTCTCACCATCGTGCTTATTAAATCACGGTGAGCATGACCACCAAAGTTTTGTACACTTCCTTACTGAAATACAGATACAATATATTTACAATCTCTCATTCATTTGTTTAATGATTTCATCACACAAGGAAATGAATTTAAACTGAAAGGAATACTGAATGTCTTCTCTAAAGACTGATTTTGAATATGTATGTATACATACATGTATTTGTTTATGTGAAATTTCAATCATCTAAAAACTGTCTTGAAAGTTAAACACATGTTAGGTCTTTTTTTCTGAACATGACATTCAAGTCATCCCTAGACAAAGGGAAGAGCTTCTAGTGTAACTCTTGTCAACGTTCACTCTGCTCAGAGTTTATACTGCAGTACAATGCTTCTCCTCAGTTAAGGTTGGCTTTCTGACCAAGCATACGTTCACTGTCTAGAGCTACATAACATTACACCTTCATAAATACATAATAAAAGTAGTAATCAGAAGGAAACTAAGAGCAAAATTTTTTTTAAAAACCCACAATGTTACGATATATATGTAAAAAGCTGACCTATTCAGAGAATCGCACTCCAGCTTTCTGGTGTACTTCGTTTTATTCTCCCTTCATAGGATATATTCATATTTCTGCCTTGCATGTCTAGGTTGGGTCATATGAGCAAATATTGCTTTGTCACCTGGCTGCTGATCCGTGCTGCCTTGCCCCTGCACGAGTCTTCTTATCAAGTGTGTGACGATATGGTAAGATTATACTAGGGATGCTTTGGTGACAAGAGTCAATATCCTGTCACCTGAATCAAATAACTGAATTTTAAGAAATCTTAGACTTCCCTTCCTGGATTATTAGGGTAACTCCATTGAGGATCCATGCCTTTTGCAAAGTTTTACCTAGTTATTGTGTAATTGGGAGAAGTCAGATTCCTTGCTAAGTCACTCATCTGAACATCAGGACTTTATTGGCAGCTGACACATTTCCTGATACGTACCTTGTATATCTATGAACATCTCCATTTCATATATGTTCATCTGTACAAGAAAACTTATTAAAAGTAAAGAAAGAAGTTTACATTATACCCTTCCTGTAAATAAGTGCTTTGTGAAAATTTACGTATGTCCTTGCTGTAAGTGATCTGTTAAAGGCCAGAAAATAAACATGGTCAGGCCATGGGGAGTGAAATTTCTCCCTGGCTTTGAGTAGGGAATGAAAAGCAAAGGACAAGCAAATGCAGTTTCATTGGAAAAGGTCAAGCAAAGCAATCATTTAGATGGTGTTCATATCAATCAATAAACACCAACAGAAATGTGGGTCGGATAAATAAATTACTGTTAATTGAACTATATTAGAATATAATAAAACTGCATTTTAACACTAAAAATCTGACAAGAAGTGAATTTTTTAAATATTCCATATAATCCTCAAATACCACCAGATGGCTTAGATAACTAAGCACCAGTGACAGGAAATCATTTCATACTCATGAATACATTTCTTTTTCTTTAGGATGGCTTTATTCACTCTAGGAATTTAAGCTAATAGAACAAGAGGAAATAATATAAAAATTAACCAGAAAGAAATGAAAATTATCATAAGAAAACCTCAGTAAGAAATCCATTCAGGAACACATAGGAATCTTGATGAACAAGAAGAACATTTTGTACAGCTTGAATGAATTGATTCTCAAGTCAAACATAAATTGGATAGGATTAACAAAAGGGCATTTCAGATATTGAGAGCTACATTTGAACTTTTTCAATTCTCAGAATATTCTCACAGAATGGAAACATATTCCTCACCAAAAGGACATAAAATGAAAAAGATAAAAATAGGTATGCCTCCATTCCATTTATATCAGCTTGCTAAATAAAGACAAAATCTCATTATAAGTAACTAAGAAATTCTGCTCTCTTTAGCCGATCAACAATTGTTTGTTTTCTGAAATTTGTCAAATCACTTTCATATAATGGAGATAGGGATAGAGATAGAGGCAGAGATCTTCTCCATGCTAATTTTTTTACTAAGGGATATCAGCCAACAGGATGAGCACAGTGGTCGTAAATAGCATTCTATCCTTTGGTAACCGTAAATACTTTAAAGATGCTCACCAGCTTAATTTACTGAACATAGATATCTCCCTTCCTACCTAGGCAGCTACTCTCAGAGACCAAAATGTTTTGAGATTTCAGTTCCTTGTTACTATATTTACACTTTGGATAGAGAAATTCTGGGTTTGGGACTGATACGAGTACTAACATTTGACATAAAATAGATGAAATAGTTGAAAAAAACAAAATTAATTAGTGTAACATGCATATAAGGAAGACTTAAGTGTTGACATATGTAAAATAATGAATGAAAGAAAAGTTTAGTTGTTTTACTTATTTTCTCTAATGAAAAGTCACTTTAGTGTCTGGGGGTAGAACTCAGTGGTAGCAGGTGGCAGCCCTCGTTTCCCTCTTTGTCATTACAAAAACAAAATAATTTAAATACAACTTAATGTAACAAACTACATGTGTTAGGTATATGCAATTTTTATGGAGATAATGGTCTTTCTCATAGCATATTATTTCTAAGAATGTTTGCTTCACTTAGCAACAATTATTGCACTAAATATGGCTAAAACAATTGATATATCCTTGAAAATATTAACTTTACAGGATAAATTTTATTTACATAACAGTTTACAGTTCTAATTTATAAGAACAAATGATGGAGGACTATATCTTCATTTTAATGTATAGTAGATCCATGCTTTACTAGAACTAAACATTTCTAACATACATCTGTCTACATCTTTAAGCACATACATAGCAAACTATATTTCCCAGTACCATGCAGTAGAAAGTGACAGTGTCACTAATGTGAGTCATTGTGTTTGGTTTGCATGTCATAATTATTACTTTTAACTCAAAACATTTAATTTACACTTTGAAACTTCCCAGAATTCTGTAACCTTCTCAAAGTGAAAGAGAAAGACCCCTGGTGCACTTAGAGGACAGGAAAGGCTCTTCTAGGATGCATCACTGATTCATGTTGGGCAAATACCCAAGAGGTTAAAGTGGGCTGCTGTGTACAACACAGTAATCTTTGGTCTGGTATATTAGTGAAATGTACTATTGAATAATAAGGTACATATGTGCTGGTAAAGTAAAAGAAATCAGGGTTTAATCCATTGGTTAGTTGGTCATCATCATGGCACGGTAAATACATATCAGCTCAATACAATAGAACTAAACAAAGATGGCTTTCAATATTACTGCTCTGCTTACATTATGTGTTTGAGAGTTTGTATAGTGAACCCTTGACTTACAAACTATTAGTCCATGAGGGCTGGTTGTAATGCAGTTGGTTGTAAGCCAGTAGTATTTTTCGTATAAGAAATAATGGAAATACCTAAACCACATTCTGAATCTCCCAAAGCACCTTTTAACTAAGCATTTCATAATGAAAAAATGTTGTAGAATGTGAATAATTTACCGGAAACTCCAATAATTTTCCTAGTGTTTTCACCAAAAGTTACAAAAAATCCCTGATTGCCAGAAACAAGAATTTCCTACTGTACTTACCTCTCAAGTTGACTTCTTTGGCTTGCAGGGAGGGAGGATGAACTGGAAGGTGTCATTGTTTGGAAGAAGAGTGCCCTTCCATAAGAACATCAGGATGGGCTGGGGGTGAGATAACAGCAGCACAAAAGTTTTCCTGGCAAGCACAAGGTTGTGAGTTTGATTCCTGGTACAAAAAAAAAAGAAAAGAAAAGAGGAGAGGAGAGGAGAGGAGAGGAGAGGAGAGGAGAGGAGAAGAGAAGAGAAGAGAAGAGAAGAGAAGAGAAGAGAAGAGAAGAGAAAAGAAAAGAAAAGGGGAGGGGAGGGGATGGAAGGGAAGGGAAGGGAAGGAAGAAAAGAAAAAGAAAAGAAAAGAAAAGAAAAGAAAAGAAAAGAAAAGAAAAAAAAAGAAAAAGAAAGGACTTGGGCTCTCTGTTATCCTTCCTCTCCCTGGAAGTCTGTAGGACCTGCTTCTGGCTCGCCAGGTCGTTTAGAACTAAACTCTGGTCTAAGGTTGTATGTATCAGTCTTCTTTGCAAAGCCGGTTTTTTGTTTGTTTGTGTGCTTTTAATTGTGATTGCTCTTTTTTTTAACCTTGTCTTTCTTCCTTAGCTCCTTTTCTCGCTGTCTGGGGAAATTTTTGATAGCACTAATCACAGTGATTTTATATAAAAGTGCTGACTGAAATCACATCCACGAACACTTGCATCTGGGCTCAGACTGATGCCTGCTTACACTTTTCTGCCATTGTCAGTCTTTGTTTAGAGCTGCACCAGCGGCCAGCCTCTGGGTCATAACCTGAGACTTTGGTGATAGTTAAACCTACCCTTCAGGTAGTAAAACAAGTTGTCTGTATGTGAGGCGAGTTGTAATTTGAGGGTCCACTGTGTCAAAGTGTATTTCATTTAAAATACATGTTATAATTTCACCACAAAATGGCTTTTATACGAACGTTCCATAAGTGAAATTCAAATAATGCACTTTCATATCTTAAGGAGATTAAAAGTATTGTAATACTATTTGAAGAATAAAAAATATTGCTCTGGTTGCTGCTAGAGTGGGGACAGCCACACCCAAGCCTCTCTCCATGAGTCTGTGCCATTAGGGGACTGCAGGGAGAGAGAATCCAGATGGGGTCTGCCTGGAAACCATATCGTCTTCATTGTTTTGTTGGGTTGGGTTTATTCTCTTTTGTTTTGTTTGATTATGTTAAATCTGATGGCATGAGCAGCTATTTGAAAGATAACAAGACATATTACAGTAGCCATTTTGGATTCAATACTGGCTTGTTTTGAAGTCCTTTATTGCATTCACTGTTTTGGCTTTATGATTTCTATTCTATTCTGTTCTGTTCGATATTTTCTATGTCAAAAAGTGTCTGTAGCTATTTTGGAGACAACAAAGGGCGTTTTGGTAACTATTGTTGGTTTTCTAAGGTTTTGAAGTCCTGTATCACTTATACTTATTTAATTTGATTGGTTTTATTCTGTTTTATTTTCCTTTGTTTTATTCTCTTTAAAATAAAAAAAGAATGAAATGTCTAAAATGTTATTGTGGAAATTATGTCAAAGTATGTCACTTCTGTATTTTTGCTGGAACAAAACAAAATCAAGTGAAATCCTCCACAACACTACAGGGTCAAAAGAGTCTGTGAATCTAGTAATATGATTTAAAATGCACCTTGAATGCAAAATTCATGGTGAGATTAGAGCATTCAGGGTAACTTTTACTCACAGTGAGATTATTTGATGGCATATAGCATGATGGCACAAATGTTCATTTATGTCACAATAAAGGTAACTTTATAGTGGAACAATCAGTACTACTCAATAGAATATCTAGGCTTAACATTACTAATTGCTTCTCTATAAACCAATTTTATGGTGATATAAAATATAAAGATAACCCCTTCAAAGCTTTGGTATTAATGACTCAAATAAACACACAGATATATTGTCTCAATATATCCCTTACAAATTGATACACAAAGAATAGATAGAGAAAAAAAATCTATAAAGTCTCTTACCACTCCCCAAAAAACAATATAAAGTTAGTGTGCACCTCTTTTAAACATTTTGTATCATCTTCATTTAACAAATAAATGAGTTTATTTAAATGTGAAATGACAGCACATGGCAATCAAAATTCTTTTTCAGCAATAGAGCAAAGGCCTATGTTTTCTTCTAAGTCAATATTTATTTGATTGGAAAGAACCATGATAATTACTTATTGATTGAAAGATAGTTTAGAGTAATCCTTTAAAAAATCTATGTCAAAAGAGAGCATAAGCTTTCTACATGATAGCAAATGCTCGCACACTTTCCAAAATCCTCTCCACATGAAAACAAAATTAAGTTCAAGACATTTATTCACAAGTAAAATATGAATCAGTTATTTTAAAAATCTCTTGTCTATAAAGCAAAATCTTGATTTATCATTACTCATCCTTTCCATCATTTGTGAAGTGCAGTTTTACCTCAGTTATACTCGTACAGTGCAAAGGGACGCTGTTCGGTACTCTCTTGCTTTCATGCCTGACAAGTTTTTGAATAGCAAAAGACACTGAAGTAGTTTCTTAAAATCCTGACACGTTTTACACAAGACTTGAATGTTTTGAGGAAATCAGCTCTATAATATGGAACAAAATGTTATTAAAAAGGAGATACATCGTTAAATAATAAATCTACATAAAAGACAAAACAAAAAATCAAGATGTATTACTAAGAGTCTTAATGTGATAATTTGATAGTTTACATTTGTTTTAACCTTTACAGACTTTTTTTTACGTAAAACACAAGCATTTTTTACAAAAATATGTCATAGAATACCAACAAATGAACCAAAATTTGCATTGAAAGAGACTGAGTAGCATCCTAAGTCGAATCTAACTAAGTTTGATAAGATAAAACCAAATAGTATCCATTCATTCTCAGTGTAAATGTGGCTGTTAATCATAACATGTCAATGTGAATGAAGTAAGAAATACCAGCTTTGGATGTGTCTGTGGACGGTCAACATACAAGGTCACATACCCGCATTTTGGGTGGCATCAATCCACAGACTTGTTACCTGGGTAAAATAAATCAGAAAGAAGAAAGACATGTCCCCTTCTGAAGAAATTCTGTTTTCCTGAGTGTTGCTGTCCTTTCCTATCATTTTCTTTGGCCAATGGTGCTCAGGTCTCTCCTTTCCTCAGCCTTCCAACACTGACTCACACCTGCACCCCTCCAGGAGGAACCCAGAACTCTGACCTGGAACCGGGCCTGCATCCTTGTGCAACTTCCATTTATTTTCTGAGCAGCTCCTGCATCCTCCCACTTTTGGTCCCTGATATGATTACTGTCGACTCTGTTGCTTCCGATCCTGTAAAGTCCCCTTCCTTCATTACACATGTATTTAGTATTGATTCTGCTCATCTAGAGAACCTTAACTAAAACAGTGAAGCTATACTCCATGTAAGTGCAAGCTTTAGTCAGGAAAAGAGAGTGGAACAATTGTTCTTAGGACAAATGGAAGGCATGCATAAAATATCAATGTGAAATGTCTATATTTCTTGAGAAGGAAATGTCAGTGTCATGGAACATACTGACTGTTGGGGTGAGGGACATTAGATGAGGCTAAAAAGAGAGTCTGGAATTGGATAACATAAGATACTGTAGGGAACACGTGTATTATTTAGTGGGAAGCCACTGAAGAATTTGGCAATATAGGATATGTTTTCTAATCTATGTTTTATGAAGCGCTTTCTATTGAAAGAGGTGAAGGACAGGTTGAGAAAAGGGAAAATGTTTAATTTGGAGGCCACAGCTATTACCAGCTATTCCCAAAACAGCGCCCGAAGTAAATCCATTGAAATGCTGAGCAAGGTCTTTCCAGTTCCCTGCGCATGGGCTGCAGTGGCTTCTCTGCTGCTCATAGCGGAAGCCACAAGCATTCAAACTCTGTATTGCTCTGCTCCATTTCTTCTTCAGAGTTTTGTTTCCTTTTCCCATGTTGCTGTGCATTCGGCAACAGCCACACTGATCTCCGTGATATTCCTAAAACGCGTCTCACATCCTCTCATTTTAGGCTCATGAAAACTGTTCTCCGTGCAGAATTCTCCTCCTCCAGACAGCAGCGGGGGTGCTTCCCTTACTTATTTTAGTTAATCTCTTACTGTATCACTTTCCCACTGGAGCTGTATACACTTTTTAAAATTACAAATTCGGATTTAACATTTAAAAATATGTGAATTCTACAACCCTTAATATTTAGGATTCATTTACTTCTCTATTTTCATTTGCCATTGCATTATCTACCTTAAGACAGCAGCAAATACAGATAATTTATTACTAGGTTTGCTGTTCATTGTTTAAATCCTCCACATAGGATAAAAACTTCTAGTAGAAGTGATTTGGTCCCTGTGTACTATAATTTGAATTTTCAGTGTCCTCTGAGCACCATCTGTTGAAGATCTGGTCCCCAGCCCATGGCTCTGCTGGGACGAGGTGAAAACTTCCGGGCATAGAGCTGGATGGCAAGAGGTTTAGCCATGGGAGTGTGCCCTTGGAGGGTTTGCAGAGACAAGGACACTCTTTTCTCTCTCCTTGTTTCCAAGCCAACATGAGATGAGCAGTTTCCTCTGCCATGGGCTCCTTGCTGGTGTGCAACTTGACATTTCAGACTCAAATTAACATAGCCGAATGATCCTGGCTTGGAACTCTAAAACTACATAAATCTTACCTCTCTTTAAGTTACTTGTCTTGGGTATCTTGTTATAGTATTTTGTGATAGTAATGGAAAGTTTACGCTAATTCCCTGAATACCTTCAAGTACTGATGATTTTCAGATAATGCTTGTCATGATATGTGTACTACTCCTCTGTCATTAAGGTAAGTTTTGGAGATGAAATTTGTGTTGGATCATGGTTTTGGAAGTGCAGGGCCACAGAGGCAGATCTGTTGAGGACTTTCTTTGGCAGAGATCCATGGTAGTGAAGTGTATAAACAGCAGGCATCTTATAACACCTATCCTGCTTCGTACACTGCTGCCAGTATTCTACCACACCTAGCAGCTTCGTCTTGCTATTCTGATCTATTCTAAGTGCTTCCCACAAGCCCTGTCATTAAATACCATAGTTGGATTCATTTTACACCCTCATAGTCCCTCGCAAGAGTGACTAAAAATGTCAACACGTGAACCTCTGAGATATAGACCAAAGTCATTTCCAAATGATAGCAGCATGCAAGGAAGTAAGCAAATATTAGTGAAATTAATGAGCTGATAAACCAACTAAGCTATCCACTTTCATATTAGTTCTCATCTATAGTTTGTAGAAGAAAATGAATACTTGCCATCATGGAATGTTACTCAGTGTTCTGTATTTTGGAAATATAACCTACAAATTTTGTTTAAAGAATAGATTTATATTGTTTTGGATCACTAAATTTGCAATTATTTTTGTAGCAATAGTAGAAAATGAATATACTAACCTTGTACTCCTGAGAAAAAATTGGTAAGTGTGAAATAATCCATTAAATATTTTTCATATGTTCCTGGATTTGATTCTTTAATGTTTCATTGAGGATTTGTATGTCAATATTCATAGTGTATACTGGCCTATAGTATCTTTTTCTGTGAAATCTTTGTTTTATTTTTCTTTGATAATGGATCTTCATAGAATGAATTAGAAAACCTTCCTTCCACCTATTTTGGGGGGAACTTTGCAAAAGGTTGATAATAGTTTTCTTGAAGCTTTTGTTTTACCAGATATATATCATACCCAACTAGTATTCTCTCTCTCTCTCTCTCTCTCTCTCTCTCTCTCCTCTCTTTGTCTGTCTCTCATTTGTTGATGAATCTACATAAAGTTTTAGCAATTTTTATTCATTATTTTCAAAGCAATCATTAGTGTCAATTGTCTTTCTTACCTTCCTAATTTTTACTTTATTTAATACATAGAATTTATTAATTTATCGTTTCCTTTTCCTTGGGTTTAAGGAGAACTTTTTCTAGGATCTTAAAGATAGGTTATTAATATTTTTACAGCTATCATAGATGTGAATGAAACAATTGGTGAATGCTTAAATTAAAAAAAAAGTATTATTGTAAACAGTGCAGCGGCATTAATAGCCCTGAGAATCCTTCCTGTTTCTTTAAACACACTTATCTACATCATTCCTGTCACTTTTGGAAGCACTTCTAAAAGTCCTTTTGTGTGAAGGTCTTCAGTTGTGATGTCATAGTTGCTTCATACTCCTCAATCATTCAAAGCATTTTCCTTTCAGGAACATTTTCATTTGAGGAAGAGCCAGAAATCACACAGCACCAGAATCTGGCAATAGCGTAGATAAGGACACACCAGAATGGCTTTACCAATCTGCCTTTTTGTTAGACAGCACTCATGCTTGGATCTCACCTTATTGTTTGTCATATTTTATAAAGGAGAGTCTCAGAACTCCTTCAGAAAGTGGCAACTGTAAAGTGTGTCCAAATTCAGGAGTATTTTGAAGTGCGTAAAGGCAATGTCCTTTTTGCTGTAATACATTCTTTCTGTGCAAACATTCTCTATACAATTTGTTCTCACATTGACAGCCTTGCAGTAAGTACTGCTTTGTATGCATCATATGTGTTTTAGAATATTGTATTTTCATTTTAATTCATATCAAAGTATATTTTAACTTTTATTATGATTTTATTTACAACAACTGACTAGATAGGGATGAACTGTAATTGTTGCATTTATTATAAATGCTCAAATTTACTACCACTGACTACAACAGACTTACCTTGTTAGAATGTATTTTGTATAGTAGCCTCTCAAAATTATTGAAATATTCTTTTTCACTAAAGTATGATCTACTTTAAGTAATTTTTGTGTGCACATGGAAATAATACACATTTTGCTGTGATTGGAAAGAATATCTTACAGGAGACTATTAAATCAGATTCCTTTGTAGGGTTGCATAGTAATTTAATAAGTATATTATGAATTATGTCTTAGTATATTCAAGACTACTTCTTTATGTTTGGATTTGACAGCCTCCCAATGATGTACACAAGTGTGCATTTTTTTAGACTTTCTTTAATTTGAAGTTTGTTAAATTCCTAGAATGTGCTATCAGCAGCTTTCCCAAGATCTTAGTGATTGTATTTTGAATGTTCTTTATGCTCTTTCTTCTCACCCCTGTAGAAGCCCAGCATACACACTGAGCCATGTGCCACCAGTCCACAAGATCTCTTAATTTTCATATTTCTCTGTCTGTGATCAATGAACTCTTTTTAAAGTTCAGTGATTCTTCTTCCAGCTCAGATTTTCTATTGGTTTTTATACTGAATTTTTCACTTCAGTTATTGTACTGACTCCAGAATTTCCATCTGCTCTTTTTAGATTTCCTTTTTATCAGTATTCTTTGTCTGGTGAGACACAGTTATTATAACTTTCATACATAGGTGTTTAGTGCTTCTGGCGACATTGGAATCATCTTCCAATTTTCTACTGTTGTTATCATTTGTTTGTTAATGTTCTCTTGTTGCTGTTTGTTATTGGTAGTAATTTTATAATCTAATTTCCTATAGTGTGTAAACTTGCACATATGACTTCTGAAGTCTCTGCTTATTAATTTGTTACTAATAATTTAACAGAGATTTCCTTAAATGCCTTACACCAACGAACCTATCAGATTTAACAATGCATTTTCATGTATTCTGAGTCTTGTCTTACTTTACTCCAAACAGACAATTTATGAGCAACATAGTGCTAGATTAACAACTCTTCAGTTATGTCTTAGGAATGAATGTGCATATTCCCATACATATGCATCTTTCTAAATTCCCAGAAACCTGTTGAAACTTTTCAAAACCCTGAATAGACATCACAAGCCCTAGATTTTCATTTTAAGTCTGTTATCATTTTTTTCAGTTATTATCACTGGCCCAAGTAACTTCAAGATTAACAGTTACGTAGTTATTTTTGAAATACATACCCCTTTAGGAAAAAAAAAAAACTGTGCAATTATCAAGCTTGGCATCAGATCAAATAAAGACATTGCAAATTTCCAGGAAACATCTCAAAAGGTAATAATGATGATTATTTTGGGAATTTGACTTTGGGTGGAGTTCAAATATGTCTTGTCTAGTCCATGGGCTCATAGGCTGGTGATTTTAATGTCTATTGCATCGTTGCATTGTTGTTATCCAGCACAGCACTGTAGTTTAGGGACCCACAACCTCTCCAGAGTACTGACCAGTACTGGTCTGTAGCATGTTAGGAAACAGATCTCAGCAGGCAGCGTGTATCAGATGAACCAGCGTTTACAACCACTTCCCGTTGCTGGCATCAGAACCTGTGTCTTGTCATCTGTTTAATCAGCACATCCCTTTCTCATAAAAGCTTAAACCCATCTGTGAACTGCACATACAGGGACCTAGGTTACAGACTCTTTTCAAGGGTTTAAAATGATAATTACAAAATAAACTGCACAACATAATCAGAATAGAAGCAAAATGCACAATGCATGTTATACATTTGGTACTTCCCGAAACCTTACCCCATTTCCTCTCCCTGCCAGTTCTTGGAAAAAATGTCTTACGTGAAACTGGTCCCTGGTGGCGAAAATGGATGTGGACAGATTTGGTGGATAGAGAGTGTGGCATAGCTAGAGGACAAGTTAAAAGCAATGAAACACATTCTTCTTACGGAAATTTGGCCATTTTTCTTGACAAAAGTGCTCCATGCCCTGCTTTAAGGGTTCAGTAAACTGTCAGTAATTCTATAATAAATTTGAGTCACCATGGCTGCATTCTTATTGAATTAATGAAGAAGATTTTAGAAGCTTGTTTCTCAACCATTGGCTGCTGCCATCTCTCTCTTCTCCTTTTAATAAAACATAATGGATGATCCACGTGACAAATGCCACGTGTTCTTGTGTGAACTATGAATACCTTAAGCAATTACCAACTTCACATTTACCACGAGACACTGACTCAGTCTGGATCCAGTGTATTACAAGATGCATTTTGTCAACTGTGTTAAATCCCAAGTCTTCTCTCTTCAATGAAAGAAGGAACATATTTCCTCCATGCAGTATATCAACTATCCCAAAGATCTGTCATTATTCATTGGCAATCTTTTATGTATTTTGTTTTATAATATCTAAAAATTTTGTGAAAAATTGATATAAATTTTTTCTTTGAAATGTAGTTGATTTGAGGGCAGGGAAGACTCTCACCCCTTTTGGAGCACTTTTACCCTTGTTCTCCACACCCCTGGAAGGGAGTCAGTGTACCCTGTGCTCCGTGGCCTGCACCAGTGCATTTTCTACACTTGCCGTACTCTGTACTTGTATCAAAAAGACCTCATTTTTTTTTTTACCAATAGCATCATTTGTTAATCATACAAGTGAGCATATTAAAGTCTGAAATACTAACAAGCTTCACAAGATGACTCTTCACTTGTCACTAAAACTCTTCATCTTAATGTGTTACTTCCTGCTTTCAGCACAGTAACATGATCTATCATTTGCTCCTTCAAACTCCAATTCTTTTCCCCTTCGTAGATAGACTCCGACGATGTTCTTTCCGTCTCAAAATGTCTTCTCTTAGATAAAATGTCCTCTTTTTTGCCCCTAACTATGCTTTTGAATCCTAGCATCTCTAATTTCCCTGGGGACCAAATGAGCTCTTCCCGTAAACTTCCACAATCCCGTCATACTCGTGAAACTTGTTACTATTGTTTTCAAAAGAAATGATGAAACAGGGTATTAAATATAAATTAATTATGTGGATTTCAACATCCTGCACCTGCTAAACCCTATTTTCTCAGTGAGAAAGAGCTTTATTAATCATCAACAGTCTATCAAAATATGCCTAATGAACATATGTATTCAAAAGTGTTTCTTTCGAGCAAATAACTAGGAGTTAGTGACACAATGTGGTATATAATCTTTCTAATCAAATTTTATATCTATGTATTTGCCCTGCTTACCACTGTAACATTCCAATATTTGATTTAATAAGATAAAAGAAATGTATAGATAAATACAATGAAATATTTCCTAAATTCTACTGAAATTCTACTTTAGAAGATATTAAATATGGCTTGTTTCCTAAACACATACATGCACAAACTCTCATCAGATATATATGTATATTTATTATTGTAAATTAAATCCACCACACATAAAATTTAAAAAGTTTCATTTTAGTAAGTTGCACAAACATGTTACTTTATATTTGCTTTATATGAATTACTATTTAAAGAAATATCTGCCTTTTCGCTGTTTAAATGAATAGCTTAAAAACTTACCCATAACATATTTATATTTAGGCAAGGAAACCTTGTTCAATCAGATTTATAAACTCCCACTAAGATAATTTACTGAATTACTGTATTTCCTGTCTTTAATTTAGTAGAGATTATTAAAATATGTATAGATAAAAAATACAGCTTTTTCATGTTCCTGTGAAATTTTCAACTAACTCAATTTCCAGTATCATGTTTTGACAGGAATATAAAATGTTATCATATGCTCACTGAACTAGTTGTGAAATATAAACTCAGAAATTCAAATATACCAAACTCTAAGCCTACAGATAACATTTTCACCTTTGAATTTAATGATCTTTCTTGGATTAAAATATTACTATTTTTATTACTATTTTTTCAGACTTTATTTACTCTACCATATGGAGAGATTTCATAAAACTCACAGATGAACACAGGGCAGTTTTCTTAAGAACTTTATTTTCTGCATAGTTTTACTAAACAGTCTGCTACAGTTTATACCTATTCCGTTCCTCAAAGTCCCATGCATTAAAGAATCGCTTCTCAGCTTGGTGCTACAGAAAGGCCATGGAATTTTAGGAGACAGCACAGCGGAAGTTTTTAATTCATCGGAGTAGTGACCCCCCAAGGGGATGTTAGGATCCCAGACTGCCTTCCCTTCTTACTATCCAACCTGGCTGACATGCAGTGAGAAGTTTCCTCTTGTCACAAATGTGCTACCTCTCCATAGGCCCTCTGTTGACAGGCCAGTGGATCATGGACAAAAATTTCTAATCTCTGAGCCAAAACAAACATTTTCCTTCCTTATAAGTAGATTAACCCTCGTATTGTCACAGTAATGGAACTCTTAACTCTTACTCAATGTAACAAACACAGCAGTCTACAAGTAGTCTATTTTTTCAAAACACTTCCAAAATTTTGAGGTATACATGGAAGAAATTAATAATATGCTATGGTTTTGCCTTCCTTTTTGGAATGGTGTGTTAAGTGCACCTTCACTGGGAATACTGATAACAAGGCATTCACTCTAGTGTCATTGTATGCCTATAATTAGAGCAAAAATAAGACAGGATAAGGGCAGCGAAATACAGTAACATGACTCTGTCAAAGTGATCTTCACTCTGATGTTTCAGTGCAATGTTGGAGACAAGAAGAAATGTACTAAAAACTATTGTCATTTCTGTCTCCTGTACAGATATAAGCAAACATTCTTAGGAAAACCCTTGCTTTTGCAGCAGGGTGAAATCTTAAGTACTTCGATTGCTACTAATGAGTCATTCACAACACGTTATTGCTAACTTGTCAAAATGCAAAATATTTCTCCATATTTCCCTTGTCTATTTATTTACAAGTGGCATTTGCTCAAAAAGGACCTGCATGATATTGGAAAATTTATAGCAAAAATTTGACTTAAGAAGCAAATGCTTTTGCACTTTGAAATTCAAATACTAGTCAATTTTTTTTTAAAGAAGCCATTCAACACATTAAAAAATTATTGTTGATGCATTATGTCTATGCACATTTTCCTCAATTTAGCTTTATCATGTCCTATTACATAAGTGCAATGCCAGAAATTTGCATTTACTGTTATTGAAAAATTTGTGGATGGTCCTAGATCAAATTGAGTGTTTCCAGACATGCAATGAAGATAAGCTACACTCCTATGAGCAATTTCTTTACACTGACCTAAGAAAAAGAGAGAAGCTGCTGGCACTATATTCCACTCTTTGTCTTGCAGTGAACATCAGTGTAAATGACACATATCACTTGGACATGATGTAATTGGCATGCAACTAAAAAAAGAAAAGCAAAGGCAATATATAATGGATGCAAAAGACAGACAGAGGAAAGGTTATTCATATAGTCATGAAACAGCAACCAAATAAAAAACCATTTAGCTCAATGCACCCTAAAATATGAGCTAATTAAATTTATATTTTTCATTGATTGCATCACTATCTTGTTAAATGCAAGTATAAAAACATTTCTGGGCAACAGAGGCTTTGTCACAGTAAACCAAGGTAAACACTTATAATGTCATAATTATATAAAAATTATTTCAAGTATAATTTCCAGAGATCACTTAGGGTCAGTCTAATGTTCCAAGGAAGGTATTTCAAATGATATACACTATAATGCCAAACAAACCACTATGATAATGAAAGGAGTATATTTAAATATATATATATACCATATTGGAGGGGAGGGGGATTGCATATATTACTGTCTAAACCAGGCCACTTTTGTTCTGAGGAAATACTTTTTTTTGAAGTTTTAAATTTTATTTAAGGAGACAAAAACCAAATCAAAACAAAAAAGAATAAAGGGTAGTAACAATACAGAATTCCAAGCAAAAAAGGAAAAGAACAAAAAAAACCACTAAAATGTCATTACTTGATAAATTCCATACTGACATCTTGGGAATAGTTGTTCAAATTACAAAATTAAAACATACAAATTAGACATTCAAACAGTGAGACTGTTAACAGTTCTGCTCCACGATCTAACAAAAACAGTAATATGGTCATCCATTTTACACACTTAAACATATCTGTAATTATATCAAAATGATAAAATGAAACATAACCAAACAGAACAAAGTGGAACACAAGAAAGCAATGTAAGAGACATAAATTTCAAAGCAAGACAATCGGAGATATTCACTATCTATCATATTGACTCTTTGTTTTCTTCCAAATAGTTGTCCATATCTTCACATACAGTGAATTCACATGAAACAACATAGTATAGAACTGATCTGAACAGGAAGAGGAAGGTGTCTCAGGTCTTCAAGACCAGACAATAGGGAAGCCAAGAATGGCTGTCATAGTGTCTTTCATTCACTTCAAAACAGCTGTCCATACCTTCATGTGTATTGAACTTAAACACAAAGTACAGCCAATAAATCAAACTGTCTTGTGCAAAGTAGAATATATTTTCTTACTTGTTTGAGATCAAGATAATTATTATGCAAATATATCTTAGACTAAAAATGTAGATTGATATATAAGAAGAAAATGTGGTTTATTTTTATCTTTTAAGTAAAGAAACTGTTTTATATGTTGAGCATACAAAGAATTTAGAGATTTCTGGAGTCTTCTGCACTGTTGTCTCTTTTGCTCTCACAGGCTCTTTTGTTCTTTTCTTCAGTATACATGTTTTCTGGGCTAAGGATCTGAATTCTATGACAATCATGCTTATAATTGGGTACTGTTATTTCCTAGAAATAGAGGAAAGGTAATATTTCTGAAATAAAAAGCATAAAACAAGGAAAGCCAGTATGCAGATGAAAATATGGACAATTCAGCAAATTTATGAGGAATCCATTTACAAAATTTTTTATTTTTGTATCAACAATTCATGTGGAAAAATAGGGAACAAGGAAAAAGAATGATTGCTAAGGGATCACATTGATACCTTCACTGATTTTCTTTTTTGCCTTAGCTGATTAAGTGTACAGATTTACAAATAAGTATCAAAAACAATTTTGCTAAAAAGATATCTTCACACAAAATTCCATTGATAGTGTGCTTTAACCTTAATTTTACTATTCAGAGGTATGCCTCCAGAATTTTAGCAAATAAAAAATAGAACTAATGCTTCCAATAGATTTACATAAACATATCTGTGTGTAATCAGTGCTGGCCACAGACTAACTGGAACTGTTTATTTTAAGGAACACAGATCTCCAGGATCTTTATTACGTTCTCTGGATACCTGAACTTTCACAGTTAGATCTTGTTAACTAGTTCTTTGTTATTTTCCTACTGATTTTTGGAATACTCTGCATTATTTATCCCACTTTCAAAAATATGTTGAACATATCCCCTTCATATTCACTAATGTTAAGTGTTTACTTTCTACTTATCTTTATTACAAATAAATATTATCTTTAAATAATCCAAAAAATTAAAATGTCATTTTTTCAACTTCTAAAATAAAAGGATCTCCATTATTATAATTTTAGAAATGAAGGTTTTGGGGCAGGCTTACATCTATTTTCCTACTGAAGAGATACCGTTGGGTCAAGGACTGTTTTATATATTCATCTATATCAGACCTCAAAATATTTATCAGAACTTGTCGCATTAAGGTAAGATTGTTAACACTTCACCATGTGCTTTCCCTGATAAGGATCTGTTTGAGCTCTCACTGGCAAATATTCTTTTTTTAAAGACGATAATTCTTTACCCATTTTTCTGTCTCTGTAGAAGACTTTGGACTGTCACCTTCTCATACATAGTTAGTTATAATACTTACACAACTTTGTGGCTTTAGTCCATGACATTTCAGACACCTCTAGCTTTTATGTATTCTATAAACACTATCTAAATTTTGCAGAGTTTTGTAGAAATAGTTCCACGCATTATTTATGTGTATAAACCTTGACATGTTCTATTAGCTAAGTATGTACATTACACTTAACAGCATTGTATGGGGTTTCTCTGATATCTCACGATCAATGTGTAATCTCAAGAATTACTCAGTTCTATTCCACACATTTGAAGAAGCTTGGAGAAAATAAATACAAATTCTGAGCATAAAATTCCTAAGAAAAAATTCAACATTAAAGCACATTTAATGTAAACATTTCACATAATTTCAGGATTGTATTTTGTTACAGTATGGCTATTAAATTACCTCTCACACTCTTGTGTTAAGGGTTTGGTTCCTAAGGAAACAGTCTTTAGCAGTGAGGTTTTTGGGAAGTGATTTGATCATGAGGGCTCAACTTCATTAGTGCATTAACACATGGATGAGTTCACGGCTCAGTGGTCTTCTAGGCAGTAGAGTTTAATTGGATGAAGCAGGTTAGTGCAGGCACCTTTTTGTGATTTAAAAGGTACATTTTGTCTCCAGCCCCTTTCTCTCAGATTCCTTTCTTTCCTAATTCTAGGTTTCTAAGAGTAAGAAGCTTTTCTCAGCTACACCCTAGAGGCAAGATATTCTGTCTCATCTCAAGCCCATAACCAACCATGGATGGAATCTTCTGAAAGCATGACCCAAAATAAAATTTTCCTCCATTAATTTGTTATTCTTACATATTCTGTCACCTCAGTGAAAAACTGGCTAGCACACATGTCCACTTTTTAAATTATGGCTAGATAATTTATTGCTAAATATCTTCTTAAAAGGTTGCACAAAAAATAGGAAGGAAATAATCAGAATATTTCTGATGATTCATTACCACTACCTGATTAAAATTTTATCTGTGTAGCTCTTTTTTGAATTATCTCAGTGCTAAAATGGTAAATATACAGAAGCCTTTAATTTTGTTTTTGTCAGTTTGTTTCCTTCCTACCAAGCTGTCATTCACTGCGTGACAAACGCTCGGAGACATTACTGCAACCTGAATGCAGCAACGGTTTGCGTACTCAGAAAATTCCGCACAGCTTACTTAGTATAAGACACAGTTACTATAACCAGGTCTTAATATATTAAGCAACTTTTACTACTTCTCCTTTTAATATTCTATCATCCTTTGTTTTCCTCAACTAACCTAGACTGCTTACTACCTGAGGGCCTGGAACAGGGCTCTAGATTCCATACTTAGATTGACTGGAGCATCTACAATTTCTATAACTCTCTCATCCTTTTAAAACTCTATTCCAGTGGTGGCACAAACATCTGCCTGACAGTGCAAGGTCCTGAGTTAGATTCCTGGTACCAAACAACAACAAAAAAAGTATTCCCTATGTTTCCTCCATATTTTCAATAAAGTTCCATTTGGTTAAGTAGTCATTTTCTGTTGCTTATAATCATTATAATTGAGTTGATACAAAATTGATAGTTTACATATAATGTTGCCTTGAAAGACAATGAAATGTAAAACATATCAAACGGGGTGGGAAAGGGCAAATGAGTAATTCTCCATCCTGGGTAGCAGCACAGTCACTGTTGCTATGTGATGGTAATGTAACTAGTGAGTGAAGTTTAAGTTTCAAGATATATCTTGAAATATTCTGTAGCTTAATGCAGTACTTACACTTTTTTCATTTCATTACTTTCTGAGAAAATTATATTTGCTTGTTTCAGTAAACAAATATTTTGTCAAAAAGAACTGCAGCTGCTGGTCTATAGTTATCATAATCTTTTTTTAACTAAAGAAAATAATGATTTTTTTGATCATTTTAATTTTATTTTAAAAAGAAAAATGCAGAAAAATTAAAAGCAACCAAACCTAAAAAATAACAGCAAAAGCAAAATAACAACAACAACAACAACAACAGCAATACAACAAATGTTATATAGATTTTCAAACCAAGATGACAGGAATTTAAGAATGGTTGTTATACTGCATGCTTTTATCTTCAAAATAGTTGCTCAGTTTACCAGATACAGGAATAAAACAAAACAGTAAAACAGAACAAAATATTGAATTTCAAAAAGAAGACGAAAGGAAATCTCCCACAGTTACCATAATGCACACTGCCATCCTCCGAATAGAGCCCAGGCCACCAGCTCCAGGCCTGCAAACTCAATCTGACAAAACAAACACCATGTTATTCCTTCACCTCAGTTGCTATCATCTTGCCCTGAATTCCTCTGATCAGCCAGTTGCTTACCCTGACCACAGTCTTTGTTTTGGTTGTGTCACCAGTGTTGAGAAAACCAACACAGTGTTGAGAAAACCTCAGCACACATGACCTATTCGGACACTGTTAGAGGCCTCTGATATAACAGATCTCATATGTAAGCTTAAAACACTGGATGAATGACTGTGTCTTGTGAAATTTTATAAGATATTTTAGAGTTTCTGGGGAGGTACTGGGACACTGGACTGGGTCCAGCAGATTGCAAGGCCTCAGTCAACCATGCTCAGTGGCCTTGTTTCAGTCCAGAAGGCAGGAACCTTGCATGAGGACTCTGAGCTCAATTGGGCTGGCCTGGAGACAGCTTCAGACCAGCACTGACAGCTGCTGAGTTCATATCCACACCCCTAGACAGTGGATTGTGCCCTGGGGACTCTGCCAGCCCTAGTTCTCCACAACCAGCTTCTGCATCTTAATTAAGAGAGCCAAGATTCTGCAGAGGGGTGGAGACTGCCTGAGGTGAGTCCAGGTGACCTGGGGAAAGTTGAAGACCTACCTTCCAGCTTTTCAGTTTCTGGGGAGCTACCGGGATGCTGGACTGGATCCAGCAGATTTCAGGGCCTCAGTCAACCACGCTCAGCAGTCTTGCTTCAGTCCAGGATGCAGAAACATTGCATGAGGACTCTGGGCTCAATTGAGCTGACCTGGGGACAGCTTGAGACCAGCGCTGTCAGTAGGTGAGTTCATATCCACACCCCTAGGTCAGGAGATTGTGCTCTGGGGGTTTCTCTGGCCCCAGTTCTCCACATCCTGCTTCCACCTCTCAATTTATGGAGCCAAGTACCTGCAGAGGAGCTGAGGCTACTCCAGTAGCTGAGGGTGAAGTAAGAGATTTGAAACACACACAGAGGAAGCTCTGGAACACCACTCAAACCAAGGAAATAAATAAAAATGACAAAAGAAAAGACCAAAAATCAGGGTCATATCACCAGCCCATCCCAAGAAAGCCTGGGAGCCATGTACATAGAAGAAAATAGAAGCCATACACCTGAAATGACTGAAATGATATCAACTGAAGTAAAGAAGCAACTAGGGGAAGCTATGAAGAAATTCATATTAGAAATAATTGCCCAGGTAAAAGAAGAAATGATAAAAGTAGTGAAAGAAATAGTGAACACATCTAGTGAAGACACAGCTAAAAAATTAGAGGAACAAAGCAAACAGATAAATCCCTAAATGAACACTATAAGAAACAAGCAAAATACATAAAGCATATTCAAAGAGATGCACAAGAAATCAAAAATTCTATTGAAAGCTGGAAAAACTGTCTCAATGAAAGTGAAGATAGAATTTCAGACCCTGAAGATAAGATCACAGCTAGTGAACTAGAAAGGAAAAATCTTTTAAAAATAACAAAGAATCAGGAAATAACAATTCAACAGCTACAAGATGATGCAAAGAAAAATAACATAAGATTAATAGGGATAAATGACAAAGAAGGAGACAGCCCAAATGATATCAAGATGATGTTTACAGATGTAATAGCTGAAAACTTCCCAAACATGAGAATGGAAATTGAAATTTCGATTAGTGAAGCATATAGAACTCCAAATAGCCATAACCAAAATAAAACCATACCCAGACACATAATAATCACTATCCCAGAAACCCACCATAAGAGCAGAATACTAAAAGCTGTTAGAGAGAAAAGACACATTACCTATAAAGGAAAACCTATCAGAATCACAGCAGACTTCTAAACACAAACAATGAAGTCAAGAAGAGCATGGAGTGAAGTATTTCAGATCCTAAGGGAAAACCACATCCAACTCAGAGTGATGTACCCTGTAAAACTGTCCTTCAAAATGAATGGAGGAATAATATACTTCCATGAAAAAGAACAGCTGAAAAACTTCATGACCACCAAACCAACCCTACAAGGAATACTGAAAGATATTCTAGATACACATAGGCTAAAACCATCAAGCAAGGCAGACAATTAAATAGAATGGAAAGCTAAAGATACAACAGCAGAAAGATAACATGTCAACAATAAACCAATATATAACAGCTGTAACCATTAATTTAAATGCCCTCAACTCACCAATCAAAAGAAACAGACTTGCAGAATGGATCAAGAAACAACATCCAACCATATGCTGTCTACAAGAAA
>PVJX010011439.1:0-53650 GCA_004027295.1 Dolichotis patagonum | reverse complement strand
AAAAAAAAAAAAAAAAAGCATGGTCATGCTGAAAAATAAGGGTCAGTTGAGCAACCTCTGTAGGGTTAAATGTATTCCTCAAAAGAAGATGAAACCAGAATCTGTATTTTGCTAGTTTTGATACAAAACGCCTCATATTACATACAATAAAACAAGTCAAATGTTAATTAACTACTAAAAGCCTATTTCAAAAGTTTTCCACCTGAAGTTAATATTATGAGATCTCAGAATTTAATACTTTGTTAAAATCTGAAAAAAAAAACTTCATCTGAACTTTTCTATTTAAAAAAAAGACCTCATCAAAATTATATTGGTCCTTTAGCAAAATTATATCACTGTGAGGAACTGAACTAAAGAGATGCTATCGCTCAAAATTGGTACTATTTCAAAAGACCTTTGAGGGCTGTACTTAGAACAAAAAAACCAGGATCGACAACCTTATCTGTAGAAAATAAAGTCTCATATAAACTCTAGTCAACAAGAAAAAGCTGGATCAATTTGATATGATCATTCTGTGAGGGCATTAGAAGTTCTCTGGGAACTTGTAATCAACAATAGAAAATGAAGTTCATGCCCTAATTATGAATAGGACGAGTCCATTATTAATGTAGTTCTCTTTTTTAATTCTACTACTGGAAAGAATATGGTTATCATTATGGTAATATAAAGTCACAAGCACTTAAATAGGATTTAATGTCATTCCTGAATACTTAAAAAAGGGTTTCATCTCATGCTACAGAACTGTAAAGTCATTTTTAGACTAGTTAATGGTATTCCTTCTGACATTTGCTTGACGATCTAGGCTCTCCCTGCTCATTTCCTGCTTTAAAAAACAAAATTCCTAATATTCCAAGCCCAAAGTAACATTCCCTATTGTTCCAAAAGATATATAATGTAATTTTCCTATCACTCTAGGTTACACACATTGTGGGATTTTGTTAGTATTGTTGCTCTGTAGAACTCCCCACTATACAGTAACTCCATAAGGATATGGATTATCTGCCACTTAAAAATCATGCCAGTATTGTACACCTAAGCATTTGCAGAACAAATTAAAGTGTAGTTTTGAAACTTCCATCTAAGGGACTGTACTGATATCTTACGTTTAGAACAGCTATTCCATGACAGTTCAATGACTGTAATAAAAACCAGCTAAGGGTCAACTAAGAATTCCTTTTAATTACTTAACCTACACTTGATGGAAACTAGATTTAACAAAACTTTAAAGTTATGTATACAAACAGGGAAGTGTAATAAACTGAGTATAGGATGTTATGTTTTTATATCATAGAGAACTTTATCATTGTGTTATCTATTTTCACAATTGAGCTAAAATATATTTTTACAACTAAAACAGTTCAAAGGTTCTCATAACCACAACATAATTACAGAGTGTGGTTTTACTGTTTGCATTCTACCTCATTTGAATACCATAAAACTCCAAAATTAAAAGTAACTTGTGCAAACAGAAGATGTAATTTGGAAGTCTTATTTTATATGACTAATCTGAAATACGTAAATTAATCACACAAACAACAAACAGATATAGCTATCATTTCTTGGCAATTGCTTACAAAAAGATATAGTGAAAAATGACAAGATTTTTTAAATGTGTTAAAGAATACAAAAGTAAGCAACCTCAACTGATTTATAAAATCCAGCCTACACCTTTAGCCTGAAGAAAAAGAAACGGCATTTCATTTAAAACAAGCAAAACCCTGGGGTAACCAATTAGATAAAAGCCTATTTACGACCCAATTCACTGTATTCCTAATAGTAGCCATCTATAAATCAAGAACAGATCCAGTGACCTAATAATGATTTCCTGTGTTTCTCATGCCATTGGTCATGACCAATGTATGGTTCACAATCAGTATTTGCTAAAACTGAAAAGGAATATAACATAAAATATCAAAGTATACATGTGTATACATGTGTAAGAGAAAGTATAGTTGTCTGAAACTTTCAAGTCAGTTTCACGTATGTGACAACATAAAATGTATTTCTAAGTATGGCCTGTAATAAAAACTACATGAAAGCTAGTCTTGTCTATAGCTTCCAATTACTTCTTCCCCAAAACACTGAATAAATTAGAAACTCTATATTATAATTATTCACAAAAATGAAAAGTGACCATAACCCCTGTATAACTTGTAACAGTTTAAGCTGAATTTTAAAAGCTCTAAAATCAAACGGCCTGAATTCACATCCAAATCTCACTACTTTCTGAGTAAACTGGTTTTACTTAAACATGTGCCTCAATGTTACTATTTGTAAAATGATAATAACAATATCTGAGCTATAGTATAAGTAAGAGTGTTGTAAATGTTTTACTAGTAACAGAACAAATTGAAGGAATGACATAAATGTAACAAGAAACTTAACAGAGGGTACCTTTGGTGTGTTATATCTGATGTGTGCGGAGAGTGCCTTTTCATTTCGTATAGCTCTCTGTCTTATTTGAGTCGTACAAAGCATATACAAAGTTCACACTTCTAATGTAACGTTCCTAATGCAATTACCTTTATCTTTAAAACCATCAGGAAGAGGTATGTGGGCAGTTAGTTTATGGCCCTGTTTGTTTTATATTTCTTTGTGTTTTATTTAAAAAAAAAAAAAGCAACGCCAAAATGAAATGAGGTTCACAATATAGGAATCTGCACTTGTTCTGAAGAATTTACGAATTTAAAAAGCACGTACTTCTCACTAAATCCTCACACAATCTTACATATCATTTTGCCCATGAGAAAACTGAGACAACCAAGATAAAGAACGCTGTCTTTTACAATGTTAACAGCAGTGTTCACAACTTGAAATTATAATGTACCAAATATTCTTATCCTGGTTGCTTCATGCTTCAAAGTATGCTTTGTCCTCAAGCAGACTGGACGCTCCAGAAACAGTCCATGTAAGTCTTTCAGGAAGTTACTAAGACTACAACAGACACTTGTTGAATTACATTAAAACTTCTTTTGATTTGCACGGTCCTAAAGAAAGAACCACCGTGTAAAATCAAAATAAATCTAACACACAAACAAAACTACACTCAAGCTACAAGTTCTCACGCTCAGAACTGTAAAAGTTTATGTAAGTCCACAGATTACTACTAGACGGTCTTGCAGTAAGTACTGTGCAATCACTAAAGAATAAATTCACACGTCTGTTTTCCACGTCCAGGCCATGCAGACGCTATCTAAAGCAAAGAACCTGTCCTCTCCAGGTGTCCAGATGAGGTCCTGAAAACCATAATCACGCCCCCGTCTTGTCCCCACACAATAACCTGTTTCCTCTCGGACCACCCGACCGCCATCCCAAAACCCTTGAACAATTCAAAATCTCTCACCTGCTGCGAAGTGCAGTGGAGAAGACTTTCGGCCAGCCATGTCCTTTGCATTTACGTTTGCAGCGTCCACCAGCCTCTTTACCCGGGACACGTCCCCATTGCGACAGGCCTCCAGCAGTTCCCGTAGGGCCCCGCTCACGGCTGGGACCCCCGTCCCAGGTACCGCTGCCCCAGGCCCCAATGTTGCTGTGGTGCTAACCCCGGTCGCCTCGGGGCTCTCAGCCAAGCTCGATCCAGGGGAGGATGGAGAGGAAGATGAGGAAGAGGTCGGGGAAGAAGAGGACGACGGTGAATTGTTACTGCCCCCGCCTGCTGAGTTGAGAGCGACCCCAACAGCAGATGAAGCGGAAGCCGCTGGGACCACCGTAGTGGCGGCTACAGTACAAATTGTGCTGGTGGTACTGCAACAGCTGGTACTGTCAACCGGGTCCGGGGATCGAGGCCTGTCGGGCGGATCCCGACTGCCATCCCCCTCCAGCAGCGCTAGGCCGTGTCGCGGGGAGGCGAAAGTGGCGAGGCCCCCAGTCGTGGGGGAAGCTGGGGTGGTCCCCGGGGCCAAGCCCGGACTAAGGGGTGGGGGAGGTGGCGGCGGCGGAGCCGAAGCCCCTGGGGCGGGCTGGAGCTGTTGTTGATGATGGTGGTGATGATGCTGAGAGCGACGCGACGCCGCCATCTTCGGACTCCCCCAGCACTGTCACTGCGGCAACGGCCCCACCGCCCGCCCTCACTTCCGACCTCTGGACCAATCAGCACCAGGCGCACAGGAAATGATACGAGGCGGGGTAGGAGGGGTTAAAGAGAAGGAGGAAAGTATTGGGAGCTCAGAGAACATACAACGAAGGGGGCGTGGCCATGTGGCTGAGGGGCGGGCTTTGTGATTCGCTGGCGGGCGAGCTGGAGAATTTTGAATGCCGGAACCCTCCTCTGCCCAAGTAGAAAACTTCCTGAATTTCTCACTTTCAACCTTCTTGACCCGCCCTGCTTCTTTCTGTCTCCTAGTCTCCTGCGGTCTTCCTTATCTTGTTGCAGAGACAGCTTTTGAAGTTAACTCCTTGCAAGCATCTATTAAGTGATCTCTGAAAAATACTGTAACCAATAGTACCGACTTGAGTTTGGGAGATTACATGAGCTAATTTATACGAAGTGCTCTGTCAGTAATACACAACTAATCAACCCATCGGGAATTTTTAAAAATAGTCTTTTTCCAGGTATTCTTTCGGTCTCTTATTCCTTCTAAATCTTTTCATTCTCTGATGTACTGTTAATCCCCCATTTTTAAAATGTTTCAGATTAGAATTAGCAAGGATTAAAATTCAAACTGCCATTCTATAGCTGTGTAAATTTGATCAAGCTATTAATCCACCACTCTGTGCCTCAGTTTCCCACCTGTAAAATCGAAATAACAGTTCAATAAATTTAAATTATTAACATTATGATTTTTCCGCTATTTTATTATCTCTGTAGTTGCATTTGTCACCCTAAATTTAGGCCTAATGATGAGCATGTTCCTTTCTTTTTATTTTCGCTTAGCCCGTCTTCCTCTCTATTCCTATCACTCATCTTCCTTCAAACCTCCCACACAGACATACAACCTGACTTCTATCTATCTGCACCTTCTGGTGTCATTTTCAGAAACTGCCTATTAGTGCTGTTTTGTTGTCTGCCATCAAAAGAAATGTATCCATGAATGGCATCATCTCAATGAGACCTTCATTTCAGTCATACTGTCTGACAGTAAACATTGTGGAAGCATGCACAAACAGCATTATCCCAAGAGTGGACACAAATGGAGATCTATAGCCTAAGAAAAAGTAAGATTTAAACTAATCAAGCAGAATATTAAACCAAGTGGTAAACTCTTATTTCTCATGTTCATTATTAAATATATTTCATACAATGTTATTATTCCCATGTCAATAAATGAGTAATTTTTTTGAAACTATTAGCTAGATTCAATAAGCTCAGGAACGTAATATGGGTAGCATTTTTAATTGCAACCTAAGTTTACAGATTATAATTCTGACATTACCTCTTTCATCAAATTCTGTGGTTTACAGTAGACACTTGACAAAAAAGTATGACAAAAAACTCCTCAGTGCAACTAAATTGTAACATAACACATTCTCCTAGATTTAAATCCCTTTAGTTTTTTCTTGCAAAAATTGTATTTTGCTACATCTGACAATCTAATTTACAAATCTTTATACATTTTATGGAAAACATCTAAGCATTATAAACATAGACATTTAAATATCTAAAACTCAAATTTAAAGTGATAAGCAGAGAAACTTATGATTGGGCTATGTGATTATTAATGCATGTCTTAGTTATATTTCTCGTTAATGGAACAAAATACCCAACACCCAACGTTAAAGGAGAAGGGTTTATTTAGCTAATAGTTTGTAAAGGTTTCAGTCTATTATCGACTGGCTCTAAGGCAGGATGGCATGGCAGAGGGGCAACCCTTCAGGTTGGTGAAAGATATCAAAAGCAACCAGAAAGAGAGGAGAGAGGACAAGCCTTTTTCTGTCCCTTGCATTGTATGGAGGCTACCTGGAATAGGGCAGGGCCAATTCAATCAGTAGACCGGTCCACTAAATTATTTTGCTGGGCTCTTTTCTGTTGCCTCTCACCATAAACCTGGCTAAAAGCCCCTAATAGTAGCAATGCCACTGCCTCAACATTAGACTGCCTTGATTTTCTTCTGCCAAACTAGTCAACCACCCTTAATCTCAGTCTCAGGCAAAGTCTCTGGGCACAAGCAAAATGCAGACAAATTTTCTGCCAAGCCATAACACACATTGTCTACACCCTAACAACCAATGCAATCCTTCTTCCCAACAGAAACTTCCTGAATCTGGTCTTTACTGGCTTTCTGATCTTCCAAGCTCTGACCAGAATCTCCCATACAGAATGGTGTAAGGCATTCTAGCACTACTTTTTCAGCCATTATCTCTGAATCATTCCAAACTCTCCTCACAAGCCATCCCCAAAGTCTCCTGAAACATATGGTCAGGTATAGTCACAGCAGTGGACCCAATTTTCTAGTACCAAATTTTGTTTTAGTTACTTTTCTCATTTCTGGGTCAAAATACCCAACACCCAAAGGTAAAGGAGGAAAAGTTTATTTAGCTCACAGTTTTTAAAGGTTTCAGTCCATAATCAACTGGCTCTAAGGCAGGGTGGTATGGCAGAGGGGCAACCCATCAGGGTGGCGGAAGATACTAAAAGCAACAAGAGAGAAAGGAAAGAGGACAAGTGTCTTTCTGTCCCTTATATTGTGTGGAGGTTACCTAGATTAGGGCAGGGTATATCCAATCAGTGGGCTGACCCATCAGTCACCCACCCTTAATCCCAGCACCCTCAATCCCAGCGTTGCACTACAACCAGTACACTTTAGATACAACCACTTTCAAAAAAAGTCTATGGCTGCATGATGTTTGGGGGAACACGTAGACACAAACCGTAGACACGGTAGACACTGTTCTACCTTCAATTCCTTATTCAGAATCCAAAGACTTCAGACAAACTCCAAAAATATGACAGCTGCATTTCCATAAACTGGTGTTATAATTTAATTTATACAGAACTATTCTGTATAAACTTGTCAACGGACTTGCATTGTTGGTTGATTTGTATAACCCTTGAGCTACAATAGGATCTATAGTTCCCCAAGGTTCAACATTTCTTTTTCAATCAAGGGTTGTACCAATTTTTCAAAAGGAATACACAGCAAAAGATGAGGCTCTAAAAACTGTAACAATCATGATCAGCAACAAAGGAATGTTATTTTTTCATCAGGGTTTGAAAAATGCTCATGAGATCTCTGAGTAGAATGCCAAACCAACATCACGCTCTTCAATTTTAATGTCTTAAGAGCACGAGATAGCTCTGAGGAGCAGGTGGTAAATCAATATGTTAGAAATCTGTAACTCACCTTTTGTCCCCTTGAGTATGGCCCTTTTCCCAAATGGAAAGCATAGGAAATATCTCATCTGGATCTGAAATGGGAAACATAAGGAAAAGCTCATGCGACAGCAGTTGTCATGTCACAGAGAGAATCCTCCAGCTAACTGAAAATGCACCTATTTTGCCTGTTTTTCAGTACAAAATAGAATCTCTGCTGAATTATCTGAAACTGCTCTAATGGTAAACCATGTTTAGAAGTGCATTCAATCAATTTGAAATTGCTTTTCACATACCCAGGAGAGAAGTAAAAGTACTTAGCATTAAATATTTATATACTTTATTAGATTTATTTGAACTAATGTTAAGCTCTAAACATGAAAGTTCAGAAATTTCCTAATCGGTGATTAAACACAATTCCATGACAGATGCATTATATAGTAAGGAAAAAATGAAGCCTGGGTGAAATTTGAGTTTGAATCATCTTTCTGAAAATAACAAGTTGGTTAATCTTGGTAGATACGCTTCAGTCCATCAGTCTAAAATTCTGATGTTATTGGAACACTGTCATGAGTATTAAAGGACATAGATATTTTGTAAGCACTCCCTAAAGATCAGTTTCACTCTCTTACAATATTAAGTAGTGTTATGGCTTGTATTTAGATGTCTCCCCAAAGCCTCAGGCCTTCACAGGTGGGGCTTTTGAGAGGTGGCTGAATTTTGGGTGTGTGTCTGGATTAAGGGTATGATAATTAAGTTAGTCTCCTGATGGGTTAACATAGTTCTGGATGTCAATAATGGGAAAGTCCAATATGGGTTTGCCTGGATGAGATAAAAGGGAAATGGAGGCTGCTGCTGCTACTTTGCTACTTACTGATGTTACTGGTACTCACTGTTGCTGCCACTTGCTGCCTTCTGGCTGCCACAGCATGGACTATTTTTCCTCTGTGATGCTTGTCTGCCATGCTGATCTCCCTCGGAGCCAGCCAAGTATAGATTGAAACCTCTACAAACTATGAGCTAAAATAAATCTTTTCTCCTCTGAATTGTGGGTGTTGTGTATTTTGTCTCAGCAATGAGAAAAGTAACTAAGACATATGGTGTGCATAAAGTGTTAGCAGAAACAGAAAACCACTGTTGAGAACTGTCTTTACAACTCTCTTTACAACTTCCTGTATGACCAAGAGGGATTGGGTAGTGGGTTTTTTTTTTTCTGTTGTTGGGTTTTTTGTTCTGTTTTTTTGTGCCAGGGATCAAACTCACAACCTCACATTTGGCAAACAGACACTTACGCCGCTGAGCTAAACCCCCGGCAAGTAATGGGATTTTTAAGCAAGGAAAGGTTGAATTTGTTTCCTTGTTTGATAATTCAGGATTCTTTACAAGCCCTGAATGTCTTCAAGAACTGTTGAGGACCACAGTAAAGTAGCATCTTATCAAACATGTTCACCCAAAAATTATGTCCAACTGCTCTAAAAATGTGAGCACATACATTCTCTTAGGCCATATTGTTGACACAAAAGAAAAGGCCACCAACTCAAAGGATGCTCACCTTCTGGGCTGTTTTTGATGGGGGTTTTTTTCACCATAGGAGATAAATGAACACTCTTTGCAAGTTATGCAGTCATAAACTTGCACAGATTTTGAATTTGAGTTTGATTTGGTGTGATTATTCCATCCGTATATTTTCCACTGGTCAACCCTGGAACTGAGTTCATTGGTAGTATTTCAGATCTATTAAACTAGTAGTTACCCTCTGATGCCCTGTGCCATGCAACCTGAGCAAATTTACCAGCACATACTAGAGCTGTGGTCTAGCCATAACAGTGTCATTTCTTTTCCTTAGTCTTAAAGGAAGATAATAAGTTATTCTTAAGTCAGAAATGCTCATGGTCCCAAGAGCCCAGATTTCTCTATAAAAATTTTACATTCTATTGGCTGAAAGTCCATCCAGAAACCCACAGAGAAGCAACAAGTCCAATAACTTTTACTAATCACACTGTGTCAGATGGAATTTTATTAAATGAAAAAGCAAAACAATATAAAACAAGACAGGAAAATCATAAATTTCAAAGATCCCCAATATCAGTTTCTCAGTAACCCCTTCCTGAAGTTTTAGTTCCTTTATAAAATATTTCTTAGATAACAGGGTTCTATAAAGACATATGTAACCTGCACTCTGATAATTTGAATTTTCTTTTGCTGTGGTGTTTACACATGAAAATAACCCATTTATGTGAAGTATTAGTCCCTAGCAGAAAGGCAGTCAGTATGATATAGTAGTTAAGAATGTAGATTCTGCATAGCAACTTATTAGATATGAATCCTAGCCTTATCACTGTCTGTGCAATTAAAGAATTACATACCTAACATTTTAACAGGAGTAAATGAAAATGTACTTGCTATTTAAACAAACAAACAAACAAACAATAAAAATTTTTCAAACTAAAAACATTTCTTTCCCTGTGAGCATTTTTCCCCAAAGCAATTAAACTCAAAGTTAAAAGACATATATCTGTTATCCCTCAAAGTCAACATGTTTAGAAAAATTCCATAAAACTCTCAATTGCATTAATAAATAATGGTGTAACTGGCCAACTGTGCAGATATAATGAGATGTAATGGCTATATAATTTTAAATGTAGCAACCAAAATAGGGCCAATGCACCTGCAAACCAACAGATTGTGATGTACACACAGAACACCCAACCTTTTCAATCAGTACAAAAGGTCCCCCACCAACCCCTGAGGAAACTGATCCCTGGCATTTTCTGAGAGATTGCATCTACCACCGACTCCAGAAGTAGGCAACTCCTACTCCTGGAAAAGACCGGGACAAAGACCCAAGTGAAATATCCAGAACTTCCTGGTGGAAATGAGCGTCGCTAGTCCATTCCAAGAGGGGTAACACAGGCATTCCACCCACTACCTCCTCCTGTTTGCAGTTCTTACTTGGCTTCTTGAGGTAAATAAATGAGTGAAAGTTGTTAAGTGGTGTTTATGTATAATTTCTGCTGATACTACCTACTCCTTCACCCTCTGAACCTAGTTAGGCATCTGTTTTGATGTTGAGTTGCTCAGGTCAAAACATTCAGGGTTGAGTCATTTAACCTCTTTGTAAGATATGAACGTGAATAATCGTTGTAAGTTAATACATACCAACTGCCTAGAACAGCTTATGGCACAAAAAGCTCAGTTGTTATTACCAAAATCTGAAGAAGGACTCAGCTATGGGAAGTAAAAATGTTATCTGAGAGATACAACTAATTTTGCTGTCCCAACAACAAGCAACTTCCTTTGTACCTAGTACTGTTTTTATTTGGCCTGTCATACCTGGTTCTTGTTTTGCAGTATCTGAAAGGAAAGTCTACCAAATTCGGAAACAGAGAGAGTCTGTCATATTTGGGGAAGTGCAAGTAGTTTCCCAGCCTGGAGGTATGCAGATTATTTACCTATTGATTCTGAGGTACAGTGTTGAGAAACCTGTCTCGATTTTGTGTAGAATACCACCAGAGCTGTCAAGACCACCTCAAGAGAAACCAACACAACCACAGTTCCTGAAGTCCAAGTAGTCCAGGAAGTTTATAGACCAAATCTTCCCAGCAGGTACACTCAGCCCCATGACTACCGCATACGTGAGAAGGGCCAGTCACATGAAAGTCAGCAAGGGCAACAACTCAGAAACTACAGATAACAGAGCAATCTAAAGTCATCTTTATGTCCATCTTTAAGGTTTCAGGGGCAGAAAAATGTCACCTCAATAATATCCATGTTCTGATCCCTGAAATCTGTGAAGATGCTATCTTATGCAGCAAAGTAGATTTAAAATTGCAGTTGGAATTAAGGCTGCTAATTAACTGACTTTACAGTAGGAAGATTTTCCTGGATTATAGAGATCATTGAGGGCAAATAGAGAGCACAAGAGCTCTTAAAAATGCAAAGAAGAAGACAGAGAAGGAGACTGAAACAAGAAAATTTGACGATTTGTTTGAATATGGTTGGTTCCCAACAAAACTTAGGTTGAGGTTTAATTCTTCAGTGTGGCCGTGTGAAGAAGTGGGCATAAGTGGGAGGGTTTGGGGTCATGGAACGGAGCCTCATTAATAGATTAACACTTTCTCGGAGAATGGATGAGTTATCTTGAGACTTGGCTGCCTTTTCACATTTTCACAGCCACCTTCTTATTCTCTCACTTTTCTACTACATTATGCAAGAGCACAGGACCCTCACCAGATAAAGGTGCTTAGGGCCAGGATATAACTCAGCCAGCACAGCACCTCTCTGGCGAGTGCGAGGTTCTGATTTTGATTTCTGGTTCTAACGAAAAAAAAGGGGGGCAGATTGAGATGCCCAATCCTGAACTTTCCAACCTTCATAATAATGAAGCAAAATACACTTCTTTTCTTTATATATTACTGGTTTTGAGGATTCTGATATAGTGCCAGAAAATTGAGTCAGATCTCAATGAGCCAGTGCTGGCTGTGAAATGAAGGAAGAAAGCCACAAGCCAAGGATTGTGGGCAGCCTCCAGAAGGAAAAGAAAGAGGACAGATCTTTCCTTTAAGATTTCAGAAAATAAGGCCAACACCTTGACTTTAGCTTTACCAGATTGATGCCAGTGGAATTGTGAAATATATCTGTTTTGTTTTAAGTTACTAAGTTTGTGATTATTTATTACAGCATCAATAGAAAACAAATACACAGGTCCACTGGAAAATAAGAAATATGAAACTACTAGCTTATTTTTCCACATGACAAACAATAAGCTAACATTGCATAATTGTTGACCCTTGGTATTGCCAGAAGGCAATTATTCTTCACCATTCCTTTGTTAATTTGTATCTTGCTAGCTTTATGCAGTTAAGGACCCAGCCCCTATCATCACTGGAATGTTTTCTACGTGCAGATACGGACATTGCTAAAGTGAATTAGACCTGCTCCTACGTGCTCAGTGGTTGTGGCCTCATACAGGGAGACAGGGTGAAACACAAATGATTCAGCACAATATTATGAGTGCTATAAGAGCAATGCACACAAGGCACTCTTCAGAAACACAAAACAGTATCGAAGTAGCCCAGCCTTGGGGAAGCATTTGAGAAAGTGATGCCTCCATGTTTTTGTAACAAGACCCTACATTTAAATCACAGCTGTAAATCAAAAGGCATAGTACTTAACGGTGTTTCATACATATGAAGCAGAATCTTGCCTACTTTAATTCATTTTATTTTCACAATGACTCCGTGAGGTAAGTACTGTTAGTAACTTTTCACAGATGATGAAACCAAAGGACTGAACATTTAGGTTAATTTATCCAAGGTAACATGTTCAGTCAGAGTACAGCCACAATCCGAGCCAGGGTATGTTGGCTCTGCTGTCTGCATTTTTGACATCTATCCTATAAAAACTTGAATACCTTTGCTTACATGCCAGGAGAATCAATACAATATCTGTGCTTACAGGGTGCATCAGTCAGTGCTTACTGGAGGAACAGATTCAGTGAAAAATATGCAAATATATAAGAATTTACAAGATAGGCTTACAATGGCTGCTCGCAGAGTCAGGTGTGGAAAAGTGCAAAAGGGCTGTCTGCACGCTGGAGATGTGAAAGGTCCAGTTGAAGTCCTGGAGCTCCCTGTGGTGTCCTGTGTTAGTCTGTATCAGGAGGCCATAGGGTCTGTAATTGAAGGCTGAAGGGTCTGCACCAGAAGATGACTGCCACGGTGAAGGCGAAGGCTGGAGCTCCTCTGAAGAAACAGAAGCCAGTCTTCCTTCTTAGGTTTCCTTTCATTCCATCCAGAGGATAAGCCTATTGGTTGTCACTCATACCCAGGGTGGATCTTCTGTTTTCAGTAAATCCCTTCAGCCACACCCAGGACTATGCTGATCCAATTTAGTTGGCTGTTTGCTAGTCAAGTTGACCCAATCAGGTAACTATCACACAGGAAGACCTATCTCTTTTCTGGAGCTTCACTTTAGCCCTGAGCTGAAGTGATACTAATACTTACTCTCATACAGATGATACAGGAAGAACAAATATTAACCTGAGCAACTAGATAGAAAGAGATGCCTTTTATAAAACAGGGAATATTTGAGAAGATGAGGAATTTGTTAATGAGTGTGCTAAGTTTAAAATTACTGTTAGGTTTTTAAGTGTAGTTGCATATATGAGATGAGTTCAGGAGAGAGACCAAAGTGAAGATGCAAACTGGGGAGTTATCAACATATAGACAGCTTTTAAAACTACACAGCTGGATGAAACCACCACATGAAGGACCTAACTAAGTGAAGATGCCTAAAGATTGAAGATTGAGGCATTTCAATCCCTCTGCTGAGCAAGAGCAGCCAATGGAGTGGGAGTTTAAATAATGGAATGTAATATTCAGGAAAACAATGAAGAAAGTAATTTAAGAAGAAATATAGATGAGTAAATTATGGATCTCAATTTCTCATCTCTCCCTGTATCTGTGTCATACAACTGCAATTATTCCCTCTAAATATAATCACCAATCCTTTGATTTTACACTCAAAGGAATCATATCTATCTATCTATTTTTTTTTTTTTTTTTTGCCAAAAGAATGTTGGTAGATTTCCACCTGGTTGGTACCAATTCTAAGGCTTGACTCTAACAGGTATCCTACAATTTCAATTGCCCTCTTGCATTCTCTCATCATGATGTAAAGATATAAGCCATGAGGCACTCTGGTCAAGGAGGTTTGGATCCTTGTGGAGCAGACTAGACCCCAACCGCTACTTGTAGCCAGGCTCAGCTGACCACAACCTGGATCAGAAGACCTCAGCTGACCTGTAGATGAGTAAGCAAAACTAAAGATTTTTAAATACTGTGTATGGTGGTAGTTTGTTACACAACACTATCATGGCAATAGTTAACTAACAAGAAAGAGAGCAAGAGAGTGGTAAACTGTCAAATAAATGGGGTTAGAAGAAGTAAGAATTGGACTAAAGACTGACCATTAAATATGTCTACGTGGAGGTTACTGATGACCTTGGAGAGTCCATTGAGGGAAGCGGATTCAACAGAACATAGGAAAAGAGAAATTGAGAAAAATAGGAAAAAAAAGATCTTTTTTTAAATAAAAGTTAAAGCAAAAGGAATTACAGAATAAAATAAATTGGGGGAAAAGGAGTGATTTAAAGACAGGGCTGTTATTTTATGTACATACTTTTGTTTTCTGATGTGTTCTAGTTTATCATACTTGTATTAATGAATAGATAGGTTGAAAATATTTTCAGAGCCTCCATTAAAGCAGCCAAAGTATCATTGTGACTTTATTTCAAACATTTAGAATGCCATATTTGCCAGCATCCTTCTTTCTATAATAGATCTATTTAGTAATCATTCTCACCAACTTAAAGTATACATTTTTACTCTTTTGAGTATATTCAGAGTTATGTAACCTTTGCCACAATCAATATAACATTCAGATGCCAAAAAGTAAACTTGTACCCTCAAGGAATCATTGGAGAGAGGATTTTTTAAGATGGAAAAAAGGCATATTGTTATGCTGATGAGAACCCTGTAGAGCACAGGAACTTTGTGATACAAGAGGAAGAGGGTAGACATGCTGGAGTGATGTGACTTTGGATTGGAAGACAGGTGAGATCTAGGAGAAAATCACTGCTGTTTCATTCTTACTGTCCAGGGAGAAGGCAGAGAACACAGATGTGGCTGCATGTAAGTGGCTATGCTTATGGTACTGGGTGTTGAAGACTCATGATCTTTTCTACTTTCTCCATGAAATAGAAACTAGCAAAAGAGAAACTGTCTTTCATTGTCTCTCCTTCATCTCAATGGCCCAAACTGTGTTACATGCCCATTTTTAAAATAATTCCTGCTCCCAGGGTAATGCCACACACTGATGGACTTGTGTTGTGCTTTTGATTCAACCAACTGTAAGAGAGTTGAACTCAGACTAATCATGACTCACTCCTGGGATCAGTTCCCTACATGGACCATGAAAGGTGGCACCTATCTGTAATCCCAGAATGACTGAGGTTAGAGGCTCACAAGTTTGAGACCAACATGGGCAATTTAGCAACTTAGTGTATCAAATTTTTTTTTAAAAGTAGGGGTCTGGGGATGTAATTTATACAAAAGTCCTGGATTTAATCCCCCATACTGAAAAGTGAAGACAGAACAGGAAGAGGAGGAGGATGACAACAATGAAGACAACAACAACGAGGAAAAGAAGAAAAAGGAAGAGAAGGAGGATTAGGGAGGGGAAAGGGAGCAGAAAGAGTAAAGGAAATAAAGAAAAACTTTTCCAAATAATGTGGCTCATCTTTAATAGAGAATAGTTGAATGCTTTCTGGGGTTTCATCAACTTTCTGCATTCACACTTAATGACATAGGCTGATCTCAAGCCCCTAGCAAGGAAGTTACTAGTTTCTCATATTGCTGCTGTAACAAATTACTACACCCACACATTCAGTGACTTAAGACCACAACACGATTACACTCACCTACAATGCAGGAGTCAGAAGTTTGTAATCATTTTCACTCAGAAAAGCTAAAGCATTTACAGTGTTGATGTGTTCCAAGGGCTCTGAGGCAGTGGGGATCTGCTTCCTTCATTCTTTTCAGCTTTCCAGTAGCTGCCTGTTTACTTTGGCTTGTGACCCCTTCCTCCATCCTCAAATCATATCATTCCAACTTCTGCTTTCATCACATCACTTTCTTTCTGACCTCTCCGACTTCGTTCCTAAAAGGATCATGATAATTACACTGAACTCATCCAGATAATCGCAGATAAACTCCCCACTTCAAAATTCTTGATTTAATTACATCTGCACAGTCCTTTTTGTGATATAAGGTACACTAAATGATCAGAGACTTGAAAGGAATATGAATGGAAAATTACTGACAAGGAAATATGGGGAAAAGATATGTAAATAGGCTTCTCTAAGTCAGCAAAAACATAAAATTATTTGTGTTCCATGTGAATTCTCACCAAAAATTGACCTGAGCAGAGGAGCATTTTAATTGAGTCACTAAGATGATCTGTTCTATGCATAACAGTCAGCCTTTAATAGCCAATAGGCTCATGAGAAGGGGTAACACAGATAAAGATTATAAGTGGGTTTAGCAATATGGACTTGCTTTCACCAGTGCTGGCCTGGATACAATCACTGTTGAGCTCACAATCATACAACAGGCACCAAAATCAAGTCCTCAGTAAGATACTGTTGTATAGAGTCACCTGGAGGCAAGTACCGTGCATTAAACCCACTTTTGCAACAGAACAGACAATGCTTTATTCTTAGTGGACTAGACACTTTTCTGAGTATATATTTGCTCTTCCTGCATGCTTTTCTTCTGCCAATACTATCATCCACAGATGCTCTGAACAACTTAGCTATCATCATGGTATAAGTATTGCTTTCAATCAAGTAACTTATTTCACAGTAAATTAGGTACAGCAATGGGCTTATTTTGTCATGAAATTCACTATTCTTACTCTGTTCTTTGTCATTTTAAACAGGTAAAATAGCGGAATGTTTGGGGACAACATCAATTACATGCCAATACTTTGCAAGGCTACCACAGTGTGCTCCAGGAGGATGTATATGCTCTAAGTTAGCATTAAGGATGCAATGCTTTTTCTCCCAGAGTCAGAACTTACAGGTCCATGAATCAAGGCGTGGAAGTAGGAGAAGCACTGCCCACTACTACTGCTAGTGATCCACTAGTAAAACTTTTGCCTGTTACCTCTGTGATCTTGTGCTCTGCTAGCCCAACTTCAAAGGAGGGAATACTTCTACCAGAAGACAAATTAATGATTCCATTGAACTAGAAGACGAGACTTCCATATGGCCATCTTGGGCTTCTCATGCTTCTGAATTCACAGGTAAGGAAGGAGTTTCTGTATTGACAAAGGTGACTATCTTGATTTTTAAGTGTAAATTAGGCTGTTACTCCTAAATAGAGAAAAGAAAGACTATGAAACACAGGCAATCACTTAGGGAGTCTCTTAGTACTGCTGTCCCCAAACTTATCAGACTGTCCTAAGCCAACTACATTATGAGGAATGTGTTCTTGCTTTGATAATAAAATTCCTTTTTCTTCAAAGTGGTCTGCCAAGTTACCTGTGATCAGAATTTTAGATTGTTGCTACAATGAGATTTACTTTTCTGACAGGACTGTCTGTCCTTCCAAATATTCCAAATTTAATAAAGGCAAGTATTTAACCTCCTTCTTCTTACAGACACTAATCTGCCTCTACCTTTGCATATACTCTTATACTTAGGATCAAAGACCTCAAGACTACTTGGTCCTCTCTTGTGGGTGCTGTGGTTTGTAATCAATCGATGGTAGAACTCTTATACTGCAATCAGACTCTAAAGAACCAATCTGATGCTAAAATGGAGTTGTATCAGTTGCTTGCTGGCATCTTGACTGATTAGTGGTCAGGCTTCAGAGCTTATTGAGTATTTTGGATAGCATCCCTGCCTATGGTCCCTTACATGTAGAAGGTTGCAAATATGTATAACTCTGCCATGTTGAAAGCTTCATGGAATCTTGCATCCAACAATGGTGGTTCTTTGTTCTATATAACACTGAAAACATCAGAGATATCCAGTAAATACTAATGACCCACTGAGTACACTGTGTGCTCAGGAAGTACCATCACTGATCATCCCCCAGATCATTATACATGAGGAGAGGTTCCATGGCATTGTAAGCTTTGAGGAGCTGCTCTCTGGTCATTTCCAGAGGCAGACAGACAGACTGTGGCATATTAGCTTGTGCTCAGTAAGTACAGTGTCCAGAATCCTACCACAAAATTCTTGGGAGACCTCCATGCCAACTGAAGGTCCCCAAGGAGAAGGTCTCATGAATACCAGTGATTGGCAGCTTCACAAAGTCATCTCAGCACCTATCTTAGACTAAGTATATAAATGTCATTTGGCAGCCACAGCAGTGTCATTTGGATTTATGTCTGAAGTGCACTTACAGTTCATGAAAGGATCTGTCTTATTGTCATAGAATGTTGTATCAGATTCTTTCTAGTTATTTAGATAAGACAGCACAGAAAAAATATGGATGGAAAGTGACTAATGTGGGTAATTATCTATAATTCTCACCAATACTCTACTCTCAAATTCTTTTTACAGCTTTTATTTCAGCCCTCTGAGAAACAAAACACTTTGGAAATGTTAACTTATTGAAAATCAATAGACTTCAACCAACTCTTTCTAAATAGCAAGAGTATCATTATTGCTTTTCTCAAGCACAAAAAGAAGTACTTAACTTTAATTATACCAAGATTTTATTGATTTGGCTGGCTTAATATCTTAAGCCTCTATTAACATCAGAGAACTTATAATGATCATCATTCAGGATTGGAAAGGTAGGAGAGACTGGAAGAAAAACAGCTACCAAGGATGAGGAGCTCCATTGTGATGGAGACATGAATTAATATTGGGAGCCCTGTGGGACTTGGTAGTTACAGTTATTGATCAGAGGAACTCAGAGAAGATGGAGATAATCTAAAAGTTAAGAGTTTACTAAATGAACTTTTTCCAGAGACATATTATAACAATATAACAAGAATGGTAATAGTAGCATCTATTTTTTGAATTCATAATACATTGCTTCCCAAAGTGCTCAGAGCAAATAAAGCCTTTGGATCCTCCATGGACCCCCTTGAGTCTATCACCCTCAGTTTATCTGACCTAAAAGTCTATGTTCTTTCTATTATTTTTTATTTTACTTTCCTTACGATGTTTGCCTTCTAGATTGCCATTGATATTCAGACATTACTGAATCAGCCAGAGATTCTTTTCCTACTGCAATTTATTGTGAATTAGTGCCACAGGAAACAAATAAGTGCATGTAAGACAAAGTGAATTTTTTGCTGATAACACATCTATCATTTCCTCTTGAAACACAAAAGTCTTGGCTAATGCCAATGAAATATAGTAACATTTTTATAGCAAAGCTATGACTCCATTCTTTCACTTGCTAAGTGATTAAGAAGCCCAGATTCTTCCTAGCTTTCGAGTTTTCCTCTGCCTATCAATGAGTGAGTTCTTTCTGGACAGCTGCTGCTTGCCATCACATGTTGTGAAAGATGGAATTGCACTCTCCTTTGATGTTGAGAAGGCCCTCCCTATCTTGGACGTCTCCAGCTGTGTGGTCTTGCTGCAGTCCTCATCATGTTGCAATCAAGCCGTGGCAGTCCTACAAAGATGGTCTTCACTGGGAATCACCACCTGCTGAGGGAATTACTTGAGTGTAATTACCCAATTTGGAAAACAGAATGGGAATATATATATATTAGGATATATATATAATGGGATACATATATATAATTTGGAAAACAGAATGGGAATATATATATAGGGAATATATATATATATATATATAATGGGATATATATATCTCCATATTTATTATTATTCCATATTAAATATTTCCATATTTAATATTCTTTCAAAAGTTATTATTAGTGAAACAAGAGACAACACAAAGTTCTTTACTGTACAATCCTGGTGACTTTGTTCAGCAATGGTAGGACTTTTCAAAATAAAATAAAATAAAATAAAATAAAATAAAACAAAACAAAATAAAATAAAAAGTACAGCATTCACTAGAGAAATATAGAATACTAGAACTTGAAGTGACAGTATACATGTTACTCAGACTCCTCTTTTACAGATGAGAAAATAGAAGTATTCATTCTATCATGTAGTAGTAGTCCATATCTTGAACCTAAACATCAGAATACTAGTCCAGAAATTGTCTTTCAACATATTCAGCCATTTCTTTCTTTAGAATCATCGTATTAAATAATAAATGTACAAAAGTTTCTTAACTCTGCATATGTACATAAAATTTTTTAAAAGAAAAACATTGTGTTTTATTAGGCCAAGGTCCTGGCTAATAACTTCTCAAATTTAAGAGAAAAATATTTGAAAAGTTTCACGTCACCCAAAATTTACGATCTTACTATTAAGCAAGGACTTTCTGCATATGATGTGATAAGAATATATGGTGAATGTTTAAATCTTGAAAAGTATTACAATTAAAGGCACAGTGCCATTAATTCCCCTCAAAATACTCTTCCTATCTTCATATATACTTATCCTAATGATTTGGTCACTTTCTTAAGCAGTTCTGGGAATGCTTTTTCATGAGTGTCTTTTCATGAATGCCTCTGCATCCTGAACCAATTCAAAATGTCTTGCATGGTCACTTTTACCTTATGGAAGACCCAGAATTTGCATGGTGTCAGATCCAGTGACTAAGGTAAATGAGGACAAATAAAAACTGTAATGTTTTTGTTTGACAGAAATTGCCATAAATGTTTTGATGGATTAAATGTATTTGAAGCACAGGAAAGTATTTTGAGAGAGATTAATGGCAATTGTCCTTTACTGTAATATTTTTTAGATTATTATTTTTATTTAAATGCTTTCTCTATATTCTTGAGCTTTCTAGTATATGCTTATAGGAATATAAGAGTATCTTTATAAGAGATCACTAGTTGAAAAACAATTAGAAAACTAAAAAAGTGTCTCATGGAAATATTTAAGCAATCTTTCTTCTACAGTAAGATACCATTATTAAATAATACAATCCATTCACAAAATGGCTGTCAGTATCTGCTATGGGATCTTCCGTAATATCACTGCATAGCTATAGATGACTGAGATAAGTGTTTCCTTAACATTGTTATTGTTCAATAACCAGAAACTGTTCTGTTACTTCAGGGTTCTCACCCTTTCTTTTTCATACAGGGAAGCCCATTGCACAATATCGACTTCTCTCATTGCTAGCCCAAAATACCCAACATCCAAAGTCAAAGGAGGAAGGAATTATTTAGCTCACAGTTCATAGAGATTTCAGCCTATAATTGGTTGGTTCTAAGGCAGACTGGCACATGGTAGAGGGCAACAGTTCATAGCAGCAAGGCAAGAAGTGTAAAAAGGAGGAGGAAGCAGAGCCAGCCCAAGAAAAAAGCCGTGACAGCTACAACCACTGGCAGTGCCATATGGGTGAAGCTACCCAAGCCCTTTGGAGTTCACATTTTGCTACAGATTGCCTCAAATGTGGCACATGGAACTGTGCGACTTAATATTTAGCTTGCATACAATATAAAGAAGGGAAATATTTGTCTTTCTTTCTTCCCTTTTTGGTCTCATTGCCTTTCTTGTCTTCCACAGCCATGAATTGTTACCCCTCTGCCCTGACACTCTTCTTCGGAGCCAGCTATTTATGGACTGAAACCTCTACAAACTGTGAGCTCATTTCCCCCATTGAGTGTTGGGTATTTTGTCTCAGCAATGACAGAAAAGTAACTAAGACACCACCACACCACATTCCCTCTCTGCCTCTTGGACTATAGTCACTTCTACCATGTGGTCTCACCATGTTCCTAACTATAACCAGAGTTTCTATTTTTATATCATTCAATCTTTCATGAAAATAGAATTGAAGAGTGCTTTATGTAGTAAGTTATTTCATGGTTAAATCCAACAGGCTTTCCAAAATTCAGGATTCATGTTAGGATAGAGTGGTGTTGGAAAGGAAGAAAAGCACAGTTTTTCCTTGGAAGGCTGTTGGTAGTATCATAATTCAATTTCCTCAGAACAGGTGAAACTTTCCTCACAGCATCATTGACTCTATTGTTAAAAATAATGCCATTATCTTCATCACCTGGTTTACAACTGACAAATGTGTGTACATGCATTTTTCCAGTTATGAAAGTCCTGATAGGTTATTTGTATGTCTACCGTTAATTTGCAGCAAAGACATGAAGCTAAAAGAATGTAATATGACTTGTTCAACCTTGCACAGAATGTATCTGCTAGCTCTGGCCCTCAATCCAAACATTTCTGTTCTGAATATAGTATTCTTTGCCATAGAAAGAAGGGCGTATTCCTTGTTCGGGCATATTTACCTATAAAATGCCACTTTGATCTCAGAGTATATCTGATATTTATCCCCCTCTACACCCCCACCTTTTTTTCATGGAGTACCACAAGGGACAGGCTCATTTGCTTCCTGGGGGTTAAATCTATGAGAGATATGTATGGTTAGAGAGCAAGATGAAGGGATACCCAGGATAATTCTCTTCCTTTCTCAGCTTCTTGTGACATCTCAGTGCAGTAGCCCGTGTGATTGATTTCTGACAGACATCTCTTTCTTTATTTCAGATGAACTCTCTGGAAACCTGCCCATCACCCCCCCCCACCCCTCATCCCCCACCAACACAGGCTTCCAGGCTTTCCCAGTATGGCTTCTGCCTATCAAACTTCTTAGCCCCAGGGTGGAGAATAACTTTCTGATTTTCTAGTTTCTGGAGTGCTCATTAATTCCTATGTTTTCTCTTCCCTTCCATAACCACTGGCTTCGTACCCTGTGTTAAATTCTCTTCATCTTGCCTCTACTGTGCATTGCTGGTACAAACATAAAATTGTGCAGTCCACGTGAAAAAGGACACTGATCTTTTCAAACCAATGTCTCTCAAACTTCAGAAGGCATCACAATGATTTGAAGGCCTTGCTAATACACAGATGACGGGGCCTCATCTCCACTTTCTGATTCAGTAGGCAGGGGAGGGGCAAACATTTGAAGCTTTTTAAAGCTTGGTTTTTAAAATTGTGGTAAAATAGGTAATATAAAATTTACCATTTTAACCATATTTAAGCATACAGTTTAGTGGCGTTAGATATATTCACTGTGCTATGCAGTCATTCAGAACTTTTTTCATGATCCCAAGCAGAAACTCTAGACCCATTAAAAATAGCTCCTCACTCTTCACCTGGTCCTACTTTGCTTTGTCTATCTATGAATCTGCTAACCTCTGGGATCTTATATAAGTGGAAGCATATAATATTTGTCCTTTTCTATCTTATTTCACATAGAATAATGTATTCAAGTTTCATCCATGTTGTAGCATTTATCAGAATGTTATTCCAGTAAGGCTGAATGTGTATGCATACCTCACATTTTGTTTATCTACTCCTCTATTGACAAAGATTTGAATTATTTCTATATTTAGACTCCTGTGAGTAATGCTATCATGAACACTGGTATATCTACTTGAGATTATGAACTGAGTTTTTTTGAACATATACCTGGAAGTGAAATTGCTGGATCACCTACTAATCCAATGTTTATCTTTTTGAAGGAGAGCTATTCTTTTCCACTGTGACTGCACCATTTTACCTTCCCATCATCAATGTACAAGATTTTTCAGTTTTTCAGTGTTTTTACAATCACTTTTCTCCCTCCCCTCCTCTCCCTTTCTGTTTATAATGTCCATCCTAATGGCTCAAAGTAGTATCTCATTGTGATTTTGACTTGTATTTTCCTAATGGCTAGTGGTGTTGAGTATCTTGTCATGTGTTCATTAGCCACTTGCATATATTTGGAGAAATGTCTATTTAAAACTTTTGTTCACTTTTTAAATTGAGTTGCTTTTGTTTTTGAGGAATTTGGATTATTAACAGTTTTCCAGTTGATGCTGATCTATTACCCCTGTGACTACACTTTAAGAATCACTGCTTTATGTTCTGCATGTCAAATAATTGCTAGTGTTGTTTGTGATATGAAAGTTGGATGAACTCTGCTTGATATATGATGTTTAACATTTCTGGTGATTGGCTTTTGATAATTTCTGTTTGTGGCTTTTCTGGGATTTTGATACAGTGCCTTTCTTCTTGTTAAGCAACAGTGGTGCCTTCAAATTGAAAATCCTAATACCATATTACCAAAACCCATAGAGACTGCATCTGGATGTATTACAGCACTTTTGGAATATTTATCTTACTAAAGCCAGGTATGGAAGGATGTTCATACTGAATTGAAGATTTAGGAAACTCTTGCTTCCATATCATCATGGAGCCTCAAAACTACTTACCAGCAGGAGTCATTTTATATACATGATTCATAAAAATGAGTAATTATTGGAACTAGTCTTTCATATTAGCTTGAGTTAGGAAAATTATTATTGGCCATCTGAATATGTAATTACCGTGATTTATTTGTCAAGTTCTGAGCATAGGTAAATTTCCTACATTTTTATTGAGTTTAAAAAGTTAATTAATATACCTATTAAGCAAAACCCAGAAAGCATTATTAATGAAATATTTCAATATAAATCAAATAAGCTAATTTCAAGACCTGTTGGGTTTGAAGTTTTACTCATTAGTTCTCAAACATTTTTCTCTTTAGCTAATGAATCTCTGTACTTATCTCTATTATTACAAATATCCTACGTCTCCTGAAATGGTGTATAGCGGTACTTGCTAGACAAACATACTTAAGTTCCTTTTCTGTGAAAATCTGTAAAGATGTCTACTGGAATTGATGGAGAAGTTTAATTTTCCAGATTATTACTTAGCATTTATATAGTATTTCATATTTCAACATACAGTTTAGTGACAAGTCCTTTTTGAATCATTTTTATGTTATTCATTATAATGTGCTTTCTTTTTATTTAAAGAAAAAAAGCAAAACAGAAAAAAGGTAGAAATAATAAAGAATTTCAAAAAAAATTAATGCTAAGAAATCACTAGTTGATAAGTTACATATTGTCTTCTTAGAAATAGTTGTTCAAGTCACAAAATTAAAGCACAGAAAGTGCACAAACAATGAGAGTACAAACTATTCTGTTCAATGATCCAACAAAAATTTAATAATATGGTTATCTATCTTACACACTTAAACATGGAGTTATATCATTAGAGCAGTTATATCGTTTAGAGCGCTTTCCTTCCCTTTCTTTTTTGCAATAGCTATTGCACATTTTGGATCTTATTACTCCTACAGTTTTTATTACTTTTTACACTAGAGAGACAATGTGATATTTATAATATGATTCTTATATATTTCACTTACGAGGATAGTCTCCAGTTGCCTCCATTTACCTATAAAGGCCTCAAGATCATCCTTTTTTATAGCTCAATAACATACCACATCTTTTCCATCCACTCTGTGGTTGATGGGCATTTTGGTTGTTTCCAAGATTTAGCTATTGCAAATTGTGCTGCTATAAACATGGGTGCACATATATCACTGTGACATGACTTTTTCAGTTTTTCTGGGAAAATACCCCGGAGGGGACTAGCTGGATTGAATGGCACTTCCAATCCTAGTCTTCTGAGGAATTCCATACTGATTTCCATAGTGGCTGCACCAGTCTATACTCCCACCAACAGTGTAGAAGTATTCCTTTTTCTGCCCCATCACCAACATTTGTTATCAGTTGATTTTTTGATGGCAGCCACTCTTTTTGGGGTGAGATGAAATCTCAGTGCTGTTTTAATTTTCACTTCTCAAATAACCAGTGATGGTAAACATTTCTTCACGTATTCATTTGCCATTTGTATGTCTTCATCTAAGAAATGTGTGTTTATCTCAGATGCCCATTTTTGGAGAGGGTCTTTGAATTTGGGGAGCTTGATTTTTTAATTCTTTATATGTTTTGGATGTAAGTCCTTTGTCTGAGGGGTTGCTGGTTAAATTTTTTTTCCCATTCTGTGGGTTTTCTTCTCACTCTATTGATAATTTCTTTTGAAGTGCAAAAACATTTTAATAATATGAGGTCTCAGTTGTTGAGTCTTGAAAGTGTTTCCCATGCAGTTTGCATTTTTTTCATGAATTCTCTGCCTACCCCTATGTCTCCAAGATTTCTACCTGCTTTGTCTTCCAGTAGATTTAGTGTTTATTTTAATATTTATATCTTTGATCTGTTTTGATTTTAGTTTAGTGCATGATGATAGGCATGGGTCTAGTTTCAGCCTTTGGCATATGGAGAGCCAATTTTTCCAACACCATTTATTAAAGAGGCTATTCTTCCAGTGAACATGTTTAGCCCTTTTGTCAAATATCAGGTGGCTGAGTGTCTTTGTAGTTCTGTTTGTATCTTCTAATCTGTTCCATTGATCCTCAGGTCTATTTCTTTGCCAGTACCATGCTGATTTTATCACAGGAGCTTTATAGTATAGTTTCAAGTCAGGAATTGAGATGCCTCCTGCCTTGCCTTTGTTGCCCAGAATTGACTTTGCTATTTAGGTTTCTTCTGTTTCCAAATGAATTTTAGGAGTGTTTTCTCTAGATCTCTAAGATATGTTAATCATATTTTGATTGGGATTACATTAAATCTGCTTAACAGTTTTGGGAGTATGGCCATTTTCACAATGTTGGCTTTTCGTAACCAAGAGCAAGGAATATCTTTCTATTTTCTACTCTTCTGTTCAATCTTTTTTTTTTTTAAGCATAGTATGATTTTCAGCATATAGGTATTTTACATTCTTAGGTTGATTCTTAAGTATCTCATTTGTTTTAGATGCTATTGTGAAAGGCAATGTTTCCATAATTTCTCTTTCAGTGTATTTTTTGTTTGTGTACAGGAATGCTATTGATTTTTGAGCATTGACTTTGTATCCTACAAATTCAGCTACAGTGCTGAATTTGTTTATTAGCTCTAGTAGTCTTTCAATGGAGTTGTTTGAGTCTTCTATAGAGAGTATCATGTCATCTGTAAATAGTGATAATTTAACTTCTTCCTTTCCTATCTTTATCCCTTTTATTTCTCTCTCTTGTCTGATTGCTCTGGCTAATGTTTCCACAACTATATTAAATAGGAGTGGGATAGTGGACATCCTTGTCTTGTTCCTGATTTTATAGTGACAGCTTGCAGTTTTTGCCCATTTAGTATAATGTTGGCTGTTGGTTTGTCATAGATGGCCTTTATCAGATTGAAGTAGATACCATGTGTTCTGAGTTTCTGAAGGATTTTTATCATGAACAAATGTTGGACTTTATTGAATGCTTTTTCTGCATCTATTGAGATGACCATGTGGTTTTTGGTTTGGGCTCTGTTGATGTGGTGTGTTACACTTATTGATTTGCATATGTTAAACCATCACTGCATTCCTGGAATGAATCCCACTTGGTCCCAATGTATAATCTTGATGATTTGCTGCATTCTATTTCTCAATATTTTACTGAGAATCTTTGCGCCCATGTTCATTAGTGAGATTGGCCTATAGTTCTCCTTTTTGGTGGGGTCTTTTTCTGATTTTTGGTATCAGAGTAATACTTGCCTCCAGGAATGATTTAGGGAGGATTGCTTCCCTTTCAGTTTCATTGAAGAATTTAAGGAGTATTGGCATCAAATCTCTAAATTTCTTGTAGAATTCAGCTGTGAATCCATCAGGACCTGGGCTTTTCTTTGTTGGTAAGTTTTTTTCTTTATCACATTTTCAATTTCAATAGCTGATATTGGGTTATTCAAAATTGCTATATTTTCTTGATTGAGCTTTGGTAGTTCATATGTTTCTAGAAATCTGTCCATTTCCTCTGTGTTTTCCATACAATGTGAGTAGAGGATTTCAATGTAGGTATTCATGATCTTTTGAATTTTCATGGGATCTGTGGTAATTTCCTTATTTTCGGTCCTTATTGCATGAATTTGAGATTTTTTTTTCTTTTTCTTTATAAGGTTAGTCAGAGGTTTATCAATTTTGTTTATTCTATCAAAAAAACAGTTTTTTGATTCATTAATTCTTTGTATTTTTTTTAGCTTCAATTGCATTTCTTCTCTGATATTTATGATTTCCTCTTTTCTATGAGTTTTGGGTTTAACTTGCTCTTCTTTTAATAGAAGCTTGAGATGTAGCATTAGGTTGTTTATTTGTGCTCATTTTGTTTTCTTGGTATGACAATTTATTGCTATATATTTCCCTCTTAAGACCACTTTCATTGCATCCCACAGATTACGATGTGTTGTTTCCATATTTTCACTGAGTTTTAAGTATTGTTTTATTTTTTCTTTATTTCAGCTTTAACCCACTGGTTGTTAAGAAGTTTGTTACATAATTTCCATGTATTTATGCAGGTTTTGCAATTTCTTTTGCTATTAATTTCCAATTTTATTGCATTATGGTCAGATAATATGCATGGGATAATTTCAATCCCTTTACATTTACTTAAGAATGTTTTATGGGTTATTATATGGTCTATTTTGGATAATGTCCCATGTGCAGCTGAGAAGAATGTATATTCTGATGTGGTTGAGTGCAATACTCTGTAAACATCTACTAAGTCCATTTGCTAACAGCTGTGATTCAGTTCTATTATTTCTTTGCTGACCTTTTGTCTAGTTGATCTAGCTCTTTGTGACAGTGGAGTATTAAGGTCCCCTATTATAATTGTGTCCTTGTGTATTTGGTTTTTCATGTCTATTAGTATTTCTTATATAGTTGGGTGCTCCTTTATTTGGTGCATATATATTTATAATTGTTAGTTCTTCCTCTTGAATTTTTCCACTAACGAGTGTGTAGTGACCTTCTTTATCTCTTTTACTCATTTTAAGTTTGAAGTTCATGTTTTATTCAAAGAGAATAATTACCCCTGATTTTTTCTGGGTTCCTGTTGCATGGAATACTGTTTTCCATTCTTTGACTTTTAATCTATGAGTTTCCATTTGGGTCAGATGTGTTTCTTGTATACAGCATATTGTGGGGTCCTGTTTCTTGATCCATTCTGTCAACCTATTTCTTTTGATAGTTGAATTGAGGCCATTTACATTTATGGATATCACTAATATGTACTGGCTCAACTTTGCCATGTTGTGTTCCAGTTGTTTGTTTTCTGCTTTTCCCCCTTGTTTAATTGCTTGTCCTGCCTGGTGATTTCTTTCTGTTGTTGTTCTGGAGATTGTGGTCATTTTTATCTCTATCTAGTATGTCTTTCAATATTCTTTCTAGGGTTGGTTTGGTGGACATACATTTCTTCAGCTGTTCTTTGTTGTGGGAGTATCTTGTTTCTCCATTAAATTTGAAAGAAAGTTTTGCTGGGTAGAAAGTTGTTTTCTTTCAGGGCTTGAAACACCTCACTCCAAGTTTGTCTTGACTTGAGGGTTTGTGCTGAAAAGTCTGCCGTGATTCTAATGGGTTTTCCTTGATAGGTGAGTTATGTCTTTTCTCTTACAGCTTTTGGTATTCTGTTTTTATGTTGTATGCCTGAGATCTTAATTATTATATGGCTGGGTGTAGATTTATGTTGGTTGTGACTGTTTGGCATTCTATATGCCTCACTTATCTGCATATCAGATTTTTTTGCCCATGTTTGGGAAATTTTCTGCTATTACTTCTGTGAATAGTTTACCTATGTGATTTGCGTTGACTCCTGCATCGTCACTGATACCTATTAGTATTATATTGTTTTTCTTGGCATCATCTTGAAGCTGCTGTATTGTCCTTGCATGCTACTTTATTATTTTTTAAAGTTGTATCCTTTCATGATCACTAATTGTGATCCCGTCCTCAAGGTCCAAAATTCTATCCTCAGCTTCATTTAAACAGTTTTGCAAGCTTTCAATAGGATTTTTTGTGTTTGGATGTCTCTTTGAGTTTGTTTCATGGATTCTGCTTGTTTTCTATAGTGTTCATCCAAGGTTTCAATCAGCTTCCCTTGCTTTTGTGCTTTTTTATCTAGTTCTTCTCTAGCTGTGCTGAGCAACTCCTTTGTTATTTCTGTCTTTACATGGGAGATTACTTCTAATTTGATTTTCTCTATAGCGTCATGGATTTGTCTTTTTATTTCACTTGCTATCTTATGAGAGATTTCCGATGTGTGACTTTTAAAGTCGTCTATTTCAATGTCTCCTTTACTTGCTCCTGATGGACTGGATGTGTCTTTTTATTTCACTTGCTATCTTTTGAGAGATTTCTGATGTGTGACTTTTAAAGTCCTCTATTTCAATGTCTCCTTTACTTGCTCCTGATGGACTGGATGTTTGAGATTGAATTTTGCTTTTTCGTTTTGTCATTTTCACCTTTTGGGCTAATATTTGGTCTTTCACTTCCACTAGTTTTACCTATCAGTAGTGTGTATCCTAGAGTCCTACTGTGTGGCTGATGTTTGTCCAACTGCTAGGTGGCCACAGTGAACAGGTGAGCCAGTCACCTGAATCCCTGCTGCCAGGCCTATTGGGTGAGTCCTATTTTCTTCCTAGGCTGACAAATCTAGGTGTATTGATGTAAATCAATCCTTAGTTCCTGCTATTACTATATCTTCAGGTTATTCCAGGTCACCAGATCTCTCTGTCTATAGTGTTTGTCTTGGCTGCAGTGCTACTATGTTCACTGAGTGTCTCATAAACCCTTCTGACTGTCTCCTGGTGGGGGGGAGGCCTTATTGGCACCATCCTAAACTACCTGATGTTCTCTGTGTGAAGGAAAGACTCACCCACACTCTTGCCAGGCTCGCCAAGGTTCTACTTCTGAAGGGGGCTTGGCTATTGCTCTATTTTACCCACTGAAGGTGGCAAAATGTATTCCTATTTTAGCGTCAAACTCACCACACTGATGGAAGCCTGCTGAGGTCTTCTGTTTGGATGAGGGATTACTGAGTTTCATATCAACACAGCACACTTAATCCACTGTAGTCCAATGTTTTAGGGGAGGAGTGGGAGCCAAAGATCAACAGCAATACTAGGTCCAGAAAGTGAGGGGTCCCAGAGGGCAGCAGTGGGATGGCAGAGGCACAGAAGACGCTATTTTAGCCTGGCCCTGCACTGGGGCCCTGTGTCCTGCTGGAGGTCCTATGTCCCACAGTGGACAGTGGGACAGTGGGATTGTGGAAGGGGTGGGCTCAGGAGGCTTGTCCTGGGTCCCATGGCAGATGGTTAATGTCTTTTTGATACAATATGTGGCTTACTTTTGTTATGCCTTTTGATATATTTCAATGAAGAAAGGAATAGAATGGGCTCTTGTATATTTGGGGTCCCCAAAACTATCGGTGGGTTTGAGGATTCACTAGGAAAGCTAATGAGACTTAGTAGCTAGTCACACTCACAACTTTAAGATTGTTATAGCACAAAGATACAAAGCAAAATTAGTAAAGGAAAAGTTATATCGGATGAAGACACAAGCTTTACAGCGAGCTTTTTCCTGTGGAGTTACATAGGATTTGCTTAATTTCCCCAGCAACAAGTTGCAGCAATACAAGTGAAATGTTACCTATCAGGAAAGTTCTAATTAGAGGCTCAGTGCCAGGGATTTTCACTGGGACTTGATTGCACAGACAACTTCTGCCTGGCACATACCAAATCTTCAGACTCCCAGAAGGGAAGCAGGTGTTCAGCCTTCTGATGGTTAATGTTATGTAGTTGGCTAGGCTGCAGTGCCCAGATGGTTGGTCAAACACTATTCTTAATGCTTCTATGAGGACGTTTTGGGGTAAGATTTACATTTAATTTGGTGGACTTTCAGTGAAGCAGATTACCTCCCTGGTTGAGTGGGCCTGATCGAGTCAGTTAAAGGTCTGAAGGGAACAAAAGACAGAGCTCCTCTGGGTAAGAAAGAATTCTGTTGGTAAATGGCCTTTGGACTTGATCTGCAGGCCTGACTGCCTGTGTCTCCAGTCTGCTGGCCTATCCTGCAGACTTTGGACACGTATCCTCCATTATCACATGACTCCATTTTTTAAATTAAATCTCTCCCCGTGTCTAAGTACACATACACACACATGCACGCATACACATATATACACATTCTGATGGTTCTGTTTCCTTAAAGAATCCTAATACAAGCCTAAACCATAATATTTGTGCAGCTTAGCACAATGAACCATGCCAATCAGGTAATGAAATCATATTCCCAGATGCCAATCAAAGGTCAATCTTGCAAGTAGGCCTTTCTAAGAACAGCTTAGGTCTACTGAATTTACTCCCCCCCATATATTGCCATAATTTATACTTAGGTAAATTACAGGAACTTACCCATAGAAAGAGAAATATAAAAAGGGAAGGAGCTTTACTTTCATTGGGTCCTCATGCATACTTAAACCTTGTTCATAAAGGAAGGGAGTGTCTTATGTCCAGAGGACTGGAGAAGCTGCTGGTTTTCTTATTACATAAAAACCACACACAAGTGAATGAAACCCCTCTACTTTTTTCTTTGTTACTGCTTATATTTTCTACCTATCTGAACAGTATCATATTACATTACCCAAGTGAAGACATGAATGTCAAAAAAGTGTGGATTCACTTTTGTTGCTCTCAGTTTTGTGCTGCTGTGTGATTTCTATCCTGTTACTTTTCATCAGAGAATATCCTTTTTTATTTTAACTTCACAAAAGATTCTATGCAGGAATGTGCCCTAAGATAGGAAGTGTAACCAGAACTAGCACCTATGTACTCCTCAGAATATAAATGAGCTGACAGCTGTTCCTACAGGGCTTGCTCTTCTCCTATGAGCCACCAGCCAGGAAGCTGCTCAGGGGATGGAACAATGGAAACTTTCCAGGCATAACAAGTGTTCTCAGAATCTGTACTTATTTACGGAGCTCTTCCACATAAAGGAGCAGATGTGGATGGGCTCTGGGAAACATGTTTTGTGTCTTTGCTTGCTATATTGGGTTTTCATTTCTTTCCATAATTTTGATAGCATCTTAACTAGTTTTCCTATGTCTTGCCTCTTCTCTTTCCAATTTACTGAAATTGGAATTTTTCTGCAGATGTAGATCTGTTCAGATTCACTCACTCAGTCTCCACCAATTCTCCATCATCTGATGAATAAATTCTCAAGTCTTCAGCATTACACCAAGAGAATGTTATAGTATGGCTTTAGCTTATCCTTTTAGCCACATTTCTAGCCACTTCTCTTTTATGTTTTTTTTATTGGTATTTTGCAGTGTGCAATGATTTCATTTCTTGAGGGGAATTGGTGGCACCTTCTTATCAAGAGTAAATGAATCATTATCTTTTGATCTCAAGTCTAAGAATCTGACAGATCAAAGCTCTGTGAGCTTGTAAGACCCACTATCATTTTCCAGTAAATTTTTTGAGCTATCAAACAGAAAAGCACAAAAATCACAGATGTCTAGCTTAATTTTCAAAATGAATGCCCCTTTTGTGGTCATATTCAAATCAAGAAGTGTACCATCTCCAGCACCTTCATAGTCTTTTCACACACCTCCAATTGCCCCTGACTTCCATCACCTCTGGTGAGTTATGCTTGGTTTTGACCTTTATTTAAATGGATTCAGTGATGTAGTATATACTCTGGCATTTGGCTTCTTTTGTGCAACACTGTGCTTATAAAGGTTATCTGTGTTAGTTTGTTTAACACTTGTTGGTTTATTCTTATTGCTGTATGATATTCTGATTTATTTGTTGAACATTGGGTTTTCATTTTTTGTCTGTCAGGAATACGCTGCTATAAATATTCTTGTCCATTTGTTTTGGCAAATGTATGTATGTATTACTATTATGTACAGGAGTAAAACTGATGGTCATAAGATCTGTATGTCTTTAACTTTCTTAGTGCCAAGTAGTTTTCTAAGTGGCTATGTCCATTTATCTTCTAAGTAGCATGGAGTGTTTCCTTTCCTACACATCCTTCTTAGCCCTTGATAGTGTAGGACTACTTCACTTTAGCCATTTTGATGGATGTATAATGAAATCTCATTGTGGTTTTATGTACCTCAGCAGCTAGTAATGTTGAGTGCCTTTTAATATATTTATTGGTCATTTTGACTTTTTCCTTTGGTTAAGTCTTGTGTCCATTTTTCTATTGATTTCAAGAATTATTAATACATTAAGAGTTATTTGTATGTCCGACACATATCCTCTGTTTTATATGTTGACTATTCTCTCTCAATGTTGTCTTTAGTGGACACAATTTTTAATTTTAATGAACTTCAAAATCCATTTTCTTAGTGCCCATGCTCTTTGTATTCTTCTGAGAAATGTACTTGTTCCAGCATTATGATTATGTTATGTAATGGTTATCTAAAATAACCATTGTTTTAACTTTTACATTTAGATTTGAAATCATCTAGAATAATCTGAATATTTATATTGTGTGAGGTAGAAATCGGAAAATGATTTTTCCTTATCAATATTCCATAGACTCAATTGATTTAAAAATGTTTCCTTTTTCTCATTGCACTGCAGTGTCACCTTTCTTGTAATTCCTGTAACTTTATTTATTGTGTCTATTTCTGGATTCTCTATTCAGAGACAATAGTATACCATCAATTTATTTATTTCTCTTTGTGCCAATACTGCACTGTAACTTTATGGTAAGGCTTGGTATTTAGTAGTGTTAAGTCTTCAAGCTTTTATTCTTCAGGACTGTCTTGCTAATTCTTTGACTGTTCATAAGTTTCAGAATAATTTGTCAATTTTCACAAAAATTAAACTTCTGAAACTTTTATTGATATCAGCAAATCTGTGTATTTTTAAAAATTATATAAAATATTAAAAATTATATTTTTATAATTTCAAAATTTCCAGTTGGTGCACATGGTTTATTCTTTCATTTATTTAAAACTTTTTTTTTATTTAAAGAGAAGGAGAAAGAAAAAAAAGCCAAACAAAACAGAAAGAAGGTAGCAACAATACAGAATTCTGAAGGGGAAAGAAAAAAAAAAACAACAACCACAACAAAACAAAAACAAAAACACTAAGAAATTGCCACTTGATAAGTTACATACTGTCATCATTGGAAATAGTTGTTCAAGTTACAAAGTTAAAACATACAAAGTACACATTCAAACAATGAGCCTGTTAATGGTTCTGCTCAACATTCTAACAAAAACTGTAATATGGACATCTATCTTACACACTTAAACACACATGCAGTCTGCACTTTCTTTTCCTCTTTTTTTTACAGTAGCAATTACACATTTTGGGTTTCATTACTCCTACAGTTCTTATTACTTTTTACACTAGAGAAACAATGTGATATTTATAAACATGACTCTTATTTATTTCACTAATGAGGATAGTCTCAAGTTGTCCCCATTTCCCTATGAAGGCCTCAAGATCATTCTTTTTTATAGCTGAGTAATATTCCATTGTATACAAATACCACATCTTTTTCATCCACTCTGCAGTTGATGGGCATCTTGGTTGTTTCCAAGATTTAGCTATTACAAATTGTGCTGCTATGAACATGGGTGCACATACATCACTGTGATATGAACTTTTCAGTTTCTCCGGGAAAATACCCAGGAGGGGAATAGCTGGGTTGAATGGAGCTTCTACTCCTAGTCTTCTGAGAATTCTCCATACTGATTTCCATCAGGAACAAGACAAGGATGTCCACTATCACCACTCCTATTCAATATTGTTCTGAAAACACTAGCTAGGGCAATCAGACAAGAGAAGGAAATAAAAGGAATAAAGATAGGAAAGGAAGAAGTTAAATTATCACTATTTGCAGATGACATGATACTCTATATAGAAGACCCCCAAAAAAAGACTACTAGAGGTAATAAACAAATTCAGCAGTAGAGCTGCGTACACAGTCAATACTCAAAAATCAGTAGCATTCCTGTACACAAACAAGAACCTCACCAAGAGAGAAATTATGGAAATATTGCCCTTCACAATAATGTCTAAAAAAATGAAGTACTTAGGAATCAACCTAACTAAAAATGTAAAAGACCTATATACTGAAAATTATACTACACTAAAAAAGGAGATTGAAGAGGATATTAGAACTGTTAAAATATTTATAAAAATATTTTATGAGTTTCTTAGCCTTGGAGAACATTATTTGTGATTTTAGCATCTATACTTAGCGTAGATATATCCTGAGATTTTCCTTCCTTGCAGTGTCCTTGTTAGGCTTGGTGAAAAGTTATACTGGCCTCAGGAAAAAAGATAGGAAATATTTCTGTTTTGTATTTTATGAACAAATTTGTTAAAATCTATGTTATTCCATCCTTAAATATATTTAGGTGAACTTACTGGAGAAGCTATCTAGCCCTGGTGTTTTATTTGTGAGAAGCTTTTTATCACAAATTTTATATCTTTGAAAATTTAGCTCATTTTTTATTGGTTTATTAAATTGTATTTGTCCATGCATGTATACATTTTGTGTAAATTGTCAATTTTGTTGACATATTGTTGCTCATAATGTCAACTTTTAAACATTTTTAAAGTATATACTGATGCCTCTTTTCATTTCCATTATTTATACTTTGTATCTTCTCATCTTTTCCTATAAATTGTGCTAAATATCACTTTGGAATATCTTTTCAATGAGTTACCTTTTTCCAGTGATTTTCTCCATTGCAGACTTTCTATTTCATTAATCCTTCTTGTTTATTATTTTTCTTTTATGTTATTTCAGTTTAATTTGCTATTTTAAAAAAATTTGCTGGGCTTCCCTGTAGTAAAATATAAATTTAAAACGCTTTCTTTATAGTGATATGTTGCATCACACTATTCATGTTTTATCAAATTATCTTTTTGTGACCAAAAGTATGGATTTTCAAAAGTAAGGCTACTATCAAAATAGGGATATCATTTGTTACTATGACAATCTTATTTTTTAGGGGACAGCTTCTATGGTTTAAAGAGTGACCATGATTGTAATTGATAAGGTAACAATTTAAAATACCCAGTGGTCTGTTTGATGGTGATCATCTTATGGTGATTCAAGGAAGTGTTTTGTACTAGGAATAACTGGTAGTAGCCTCAGATGATGTCATTTTTCATCTCTTGAGATTAGCCTATTAAGAGGACTGAATTCTTTTCCATAGCAAAGCACCACAAACTGAGTGACTTAGATCAACAAAAATTTATTTTCTGACAGTTCTAGAGACCAGAAGTCCAAAATCCTGGTGTCCACAGAGCCATATTCCCACTGAAAACTATAGGGAAAGGATCCTTCTTTCCCTTTCCTAGCTTGGTAGTTGACTATCAATCTTTCATGCTCCTTATCTTATAGATGTGTTAATGTCATCTGTCCTTGCAAGATCCATCATATCCTTTCTTTTCATGTTGGTCTTTGTGTTTGATTTTCCCCTTTTTATACGAAAATTAGTTATATTAGACCAGGGTCTAGACTACTGACCTCATTTTATGTCATTATCTCTACACAGAATTTATTTCCAAATAATGCTTTCTTCTGAGCTACCTGAGGTTATGACTCCAACATGGTGGGCAGAAAACAATATATCTCACAACAAAGACAATTTTTGTGTCTGTTGAGAAGGCTCTGCAAATGGGTAGGAAATCAGTCAATGATTAGGTAAAGAAAAACCTCCCACTGGCAAACAGCTAAAATACTGTCCTTGAACATGGAGACATATTATTCTGATAAATGAAGTGGTTCTCCATCGATTCACCAGCCTTCTAAGGCAACACTAGCATGTGATTATATTGGTTTGAGTCCTTGGAACAAACGCCTAATCACAGGTAAGTCTTACATAAACAAAACTGCTGGGTTTCAGGTTTCAGATATATCATGGATGGGAAATCTGGCCCTGCTTTATGAGGTCAAATTATATAAAATGCTTTAAAACCTGTGCATACCACTATCACCCACATATGGTGGCACAGGCCTGTAATCTAGCACTAGAGGCTGAGGCTGTTGGATTACAAGGTGGAGTCCAGCCTGGGCAACTCAGCAAGACTTTGTCACAAAATTTTAAAAAAATGAAAAGGGCTGAGGAAGTTGTTCTGTTTGTGGGTCCTGGATTCAACCTTCAGTTCCCCTTTCCCTGCAAGAAAACCTCATGTATAATAACAAAATCTGTATTTCCATGGTGCCAGTAACCTCAGGAGAAAAAAACATCCTTTAGAGAATAGTCAGAAGCTAATGCATGTGCTTCTAGCATCTCTTGCTTTTCAGAAATTTAGTGCCCATTCTGCTCCTATGAGCCTCTTGGTTATTTGCAATGTTTCTTTCTAAATTGCACTTTAGCAGTATAGCCCTCTAAGCAGCATCAATAGATTGTTAAGACCAGAAAGCAGAGGGGCAAATGAACTTCTAAAAATAACTACATTCCTGGGTCAATTAAATCCAACTTGACACGCTTAGTGCATCTGTAATGCGATAATAATAATGATCTACTTCATAGGGATGCTGTGGGGGAGTAACAAATTAATGATCGTAAAGCACTCTGGAAATAGAAATGGCCCAATAAAAGCTTGTAATTATTAATGGTAATCATTTACAACTGACCTAGAAATTACTGTTAAGTTACAAGGTGCATCTTGTAATCTATTCTTTTCTTGTAATTTTTGGACTTCCAGCCCCAAATTCTGTGCTAGTGGGATTTTATGTTGTTATGCTACAGTTCTCTTGGTTCTTGTAAGACAATCAGAAACATCACTGTCCTTATGTCTCTTCCTTCTAAATTTCCTTTTTCTTCCCTATAGTTGAAATTGGAGATAATTTTATTTATTTGTTTATTGTCTTTTTGAGACAGGGTTTCCCTGTGTAGTCCAGGCTGACCTTGAACTAACTTTGTAGCCCAGGCTGGCCTCTAACTTGCAGCGATCCTTTATGTTCAGCCTCTGGAGGGCTGGGATTACAGGTGTGCACTACCATGCCTGGTCTGGAGATAAATTCTTGATCTCCTTTCCTACATTTCTTTCTTTCTTTCTTTCTTTTTTTCTTTCTTTCTTTCTTTCTTTCTTGCTTGCTTGCTTGCTTGCTTTTCTTGCTTTCTTGCTTTCTTGCTTTCTTTCTTGCTTTCTTGCTTTCTTTCTTGCTTTCTCTAGTTACAATTTAGTGATTATTGCAGGCATAGACTTAGGTTTGGGGGATGCAAAAATGGAAAAATACAATTGCAATGTCTATTATTATGGAGTTAACAGTCTAACTAGAGATAAAAATGAAATAGGCAATTGTGAAAGGAAGTGTTAAGTATAATGAAATAGGACAAGAAGGGGGACATAACACCCTAGCAGCTAGGGATTGGAGTGATAGGGCAGAGTTGGGGTGAAATGCTGCCCCTCTCTCCTCATTGCCCTCCTGCACACTTCCGTCCCACTTTTCTAACACAATTATGTTTATGGATAAACTGCTACCGCTTTGTTTACCCAGAATGGGTCATCCTATGTCCTTTCCCTATTTCCTCTCTTTAAAACACTGAATGGGAATCTGGGCATGGTGGTGCATGCCTGTAATCCCTACTACTCAGAAGGCTGAGGCCAGAGAATCATAAATTTGAGATCAGCCTGGGCAACTTAGCGAGACCCGTCTCAAAATAAAAATAAAAAGGGCTAGGCATACAGCTTAGTAGTAGCGTCTTCCTGGATTCATTGTTTAGTGCTCTGAAACAAGAAACAAACTGAAAGACAGCGGCGAATCTTTTACCAGATTGAGGGAGACAACCCATCTCCTCAGCTATTCAGGAAGCAGAATGAATAAATTGGTAAATGGCCACTTAAAAGATGTGCAGTAATCTGACAGGCTTCTGGCTCTGCTGCACCTCAAACATTCTCTATGAAGAGTATAGAAATCTTCCAGCAGGTTCAACTCTACCCTAGGACTAGTAATATTCCTAACTAGGGACCATTCGAGTCAGAACTTTGGGTTATTAATCCTGCTGACTTTAAGGCCTGTTTATCCTGGTGCCTGGTCTCTCCACCTTTCTGTATTTTGATGATTTAAAATCTGAATTGCTGTCTCAGTTCCTTGGGGGAGGGATACATCCCTTGCTCTTTCTGTACTTGTTAATGGCTAGAGTTTTGTTTTGACATTCCAGGCTTTTGTTGATGGGGAAGTCCCACAATCTCTATTTCCTGGTGAGTGGGTCCTCATACTCTTTTCTGGTGACTCCCATGATGTACCTTAGAGGTCAGCAACAACTTTTTCTGTTCCCTTCTAACATACAATACTAAATCCTTGACTTGTTTCAAGTGGGTTGCTGATGATCCTTTTATCTGACCTATTTATTCCTTCCCTCCCATACTGTCCTCTTCTCTTTGCTATCTGCACCATGCTTAGCCATGGAGACACAAGCATTTAAACTAATAGACTTCTTTGCACAGCTTTCTCTGAAATCACCAAGCACTGGCCAGATATCTTCAAGGGCTTACACAGCTCCTTTGCTTGCTAGAGTAAATTCATTTAAAATAAGGTCAGGTAAGACCAGGCCTTGAACCTATCACTGTAAAAATCCCTGGGCACTGGTACCTGGGCACTTGCTGGAGCACTGCCTATTGGCTTAATCTGGCTTGGGCCTCTCTGTTCTGGCATTTGACTGATTCTACTTCCTCCAAGCTTTACTCAACCCTCTTTATCCTTGAGCACAGCCTGAGTCCGTGTGTGGTTATTCTTTCGGCTCCACATCACCTCTCACTGTTCCTGGTCTCTGTAATAAACTTTGTTGTAACCATGAGTATTTCTTTTGGGCTTAGGTTTTTTTAAGGCCCTAGAGGGAAGTACTTCATTGTAATTTTTTGGATTTGACCCATTGCATCAATTTTAGGTCCCAGCACTCATAGATTCAGACCTTGCCGTTTAGCTTTAATCTTCTTTATCTGCTAGATCCATCCTTCTTCTCCCTGGATCCATCCTTCTCCCACCAGAGGCTGATTCTAGCAATGGGGAGAATGAAATGATTGCTCACTTAGAGGTGCATGAAATCCTAGAAAGAACTGAGCCAATGATGTGGAATCTGAGACCTTTACTGGGTGAACATTAAATTCTACTCTGTCAGTTCAGGGAGACAACATCTATTTCAGCAGGCCTTGGTGAACATTATTATTATTTTTTTTAAGTAAAGGTAAATCAGAAAGCACAAAGCCCGGCATATGATGGGTGTTCAAAAAACCCGGTGCCTTCATCATACATAGAGATAACACTGTAAATCTATGACTTCTCAAATGGTCACAAGGTTTGCATTTTGTTTATTTTGGAATGTACCCTGCTATTATTACCATTAAATACATTTCTGAAACAGATTTTGGGGGAAAAAAGACAACAGACTAAAGTCAACCAAGATTGGAGAACTTCAGGGAAATTGTGCACTTTATCTGTTTATTTTATTCCACAGGACTCAGAACAATGCCACTTAACAATGCTTTATAGACAGCTATTAATCCCAAAGGATGAACGCAGTCTTTGTCTCCTTAATTGCATATTTTAGAGATCAAGTTCTGGGTCCAGGTTGGCTGTGGCCCTCACTACTTGTTTTTTAACCTTCAGGATTTGGAGAGAATCATAATGGTGTTTTTGTTGTTGTTAATTTGTTTTACAAATGTTACTGCGAAGGGAGGCTTGTTAGGCCACAGTTTTTAGTACCATTATGAGGTTAGATTCCAGGGCTGCTAACCTGGCAGTCCTGTGACCCCCTCAAGGACAAATTAATTTAAATTGGGCCAAGAAGAGCTGCAATTATTGCCTCTTGTAGGGCCAAGAAGTGCTTGTTAGGAAACAACCGTGCAATGGAATGCTAATAATGGTTCTGCAGTCTGAACATTTCTGAATACTACAGGTATACAAATTGCTTTGAGTTGATGTAACTCTGTTTCTTGTGAAATTTTCTCCCAGTGGAAATGTAAAAGGAAATTGGTAAGTCTTTTTTAGTCCTGCTAGTCAGATAAAAATGGCTTTGCAAAAGTTCACCGAATAAGCCACAAGACAGGAGACGATGATAGCTATGCTGCAAGTATTTATCTAGATTGTGTCATTTGGTATTAAGGGTAGCAGACAGCAAGTACATCTGAAAGTTATTATAGGATTGGGTTGCTATTAATCATGCTATACAATGCAATGCAATACTTAATTATTGCTTATTTTTGTAATGTACGTCTTCAGGTGACATCGCAAAGATTTGGTGGGTTTCTTTGAAAGTATCAGCTAAGGAAGAGAAAGCCCTTGTTTATCAACTGCTCTGGATTTCATACCTCTTTGGTGTACCCTGCAGTTAAGTAGTATGACATTTCTTAGAAATGCAGGTGGTAAAATTACTCTAGTTTTGTAAAAGATTATTTTAAAAAAGAGTTTAAAATGTTTTTGTCTGTTTCCCTTCCTTTAAAAATTAGGAAATAGTTTCCACACATGCCTCTATATGTTTAAAATTTTTTTGGGTTTTATTGATTCCTGCATTATGGGATCATGCACTCTAAGATTCACCTGTCTTGACCCTATTGAATGATTAATCATGGATCTGGAATCTATAACAAATCAATTCTAGTAAATTTCTCTCTGCTGCCTTGTTTCAGGTAGCTTTAAGAAAGTACTTTCACCTCCTTGTACTTTCATTTATTCCTTAGGAAGTGGGGGTTAATATAGAAAAGGCCACCTAATTGCTTGGCTAGCACTGGTACCAATGCAGTAAGGCAGCCAGTGCCCCTCAGTGCCACATGGGTCTCCTTTGAGGTTGTGAGGTGGGTTTGTATTGAGGGAATGGAAAAGGTTCTGGTGGATATCCTACCAAGCATGTACCCACTTTTACCTTCCCTCCACTTTCTCCATAAGCCTGTAGCCTGAGATCAAGCTTTTCGGCTACTTTAGCAGAAGTAGCCATTGCAGCAGTACCCTTTAGATTCAGGTATCCACTGAATTCCTAGGTCCTGGGCATCCGTTCATAGGATTCGCTAAAATGCATCATCTTTTATGCATAAAGTTTTGTAGCCATTTCTGAAATTGATGCAAACTAAAGTGGTGGCTCTGTTTTTCCACCAAGAACCTCTCTCATTCTCTAATCCTTTGAAAGTAACCTTCCACAAAGTGATCACCGCAGAAGAAAATTAATGAACAGACCTAGTAAATACACAATTTTACACTCACAAGGCGACTCAATTGTGTCTGTTTTTGAAAGCCTGGTCTTTTTTAGCGTATGGCAAAAAATTTACTAGGCATACAGAATAAAATCTCCTCGGTCTCTCACTTTTCCCTGTCAACTTCTAGCTTTGCGAATAACAGAACACTTAACAAATTTTAGGATAAAAATGATTTTTTCAAAGCTGTCAATAATGGGTAACACCAACTCACATCTTAAAATACTATCAGGTTTCTTCTCTACTGAAACTCAGTTTTCTGTTCCATTTGAAACATTTTAGGCTTTGACTTGTATCACATTGTCCACAGCATTAGAAAGGATCCTTACCACTGAACTGCAGTCCTGAACTTATTCAGCAAGTTGAAAGGATTCAACAAAGGTGATTATGCTGGTGGACAATTTTTGCTGACCTTTCTAGGAGTCTAAAGGTAGTACATTTGATGTTGGGTTTCTACCAGCTTTTTATTCAGGGAATCCAAATAGAAATCTCTGCCAATTGACAATTTATACACTTGGGAGACATCTAAACATCCACAAAGAGCAAGAGATAGTAAATAGCATTCAATAAATAGAATCTATTTGGATGTATGCCTTCTGGTGTTTGTATTTGGATGCAGTACTTGGAAAGTTTCCTTGTTGGTTAATAATTGATGAGCTGTTTGAATATATTGTGGCACAAATGTACAACTTCTTGTCCACCACTATTCCCCTCCCATCATCATACAGTTGTCTAATGGCATCCTTCAAAGCAGTCCTAGAGTTGAAGAAGACATTAAAAGATGGCTTTTAGCGCTCTCTTCATGGAAGTCCCCATGGTTGACAATATTGGATATTTTTAAATTACTCTATTTAAAGAGAGAGGATAGGAATGTTTCTAGAAAACTTGCTTATTTCTTTAAAAGAAATATTTCTAATTGTACTGACACACAAGAAGGAGAATAACTTGGCTTCTGTTTTCTTGGCAGACACAGGGCTTTTCCTTGGGCTCTGAAAGGTTTAGCCCAAATCTCTGTTTGTTCTCGGATGAGGCTTGACTAGGCTGCAGAAGCAACAGCGCTCCTTTGTTATGAGACAGGCCTTCAGCTGCTCAAGCCGACAGGTCCCCAGTGAACCCATCAAGCAGGCAGAGGAAAAACCTCCTGCAGAGCCATGGGGAGAAAATCAGGAGAGCACAGTTATAATTAATCAACAGAATAATTAGATTAAGGGACAAGGTGGGTTGAAAAGGTGCAGAGCATACAATTATGTAGAAAATAAATGAGGAAACCACGAAAATTTGTAGGTGGAGGATAAAGGAAATAAAAGGAAGAAGTCAGATGTAACTAGGTAGAGTTAGTACTCGAAACCCAGCTACAAAGTCCAGGACATGCTGAAGGGACAGCATGACCCCTAACACTAAAAGAAAACCAGAATAAGCCCTGGCTCATGGATTCATGTCTATCTTCCATTTTCCAAACAGAAATAAATCCCTTTCATGGTTTTATCTGGAATATTGGCATTAACATATTTGCATCAAACACAGTAAGTGAGATTTTCTGTGGTCATTCAATAGAATTCCTTCAATGTAGGCAGAAGAATGACCACATTGCTAGGGTTGAATAGATAATGATGAAAGTTTCTTTCTGAGCTTGGTAACAAACTAGCTCTCTACTCTTATTCTCCTTTCCTGTTTCTCTCTTTGGCTCTCTACACCAGAGAGAGAACAATGAAAAGACAAGAAGTATTCTTTTTTTTTTTTCTCACACCATGTGAAGCGCTGGGTTAGGAGACTTGCATATGCTGTTCCACTTAGTCTTCACAGTGTACCTAGAGCGATACTATTTTCCTGATTTATAGATGAGAAAGGAGGCCCCAAAAGGTTAGTATATGTATCCACTGTTGCTATGTGTCAGTGGCAGGGTTTGGACCTGCAGATGACTTAGATGGTAAATCAAAGTTGATTATCAGTTTTACTTAAATAAAGCAATCAGAAATATCTTTCTAAGTGTCTATCACATGCCAAGCCTTAAAAATATTCTGTAACTCCACCAAGCCCCTCTCCTTACCTATTTGCTGACTCTCAGCATGGGGCAAAAGGGCAGGGGAAAATATCTGTTGGTAAAAGAAGACTGAGAGGAATTTAACCTTTTATATGTCAGTGATGATTCACTTTTCTACCTTATTCTTTTTTTCCTAATCATTCTCCCTTAAACGATACATATTTGCCAGGATATCAAAGATGAGCAGAATACCATTTTTTTCAGCTATTCTTTATCTAAGCAAGACATAGATAGCTAGAGGTAATTTTAGTCCATTTTGGAGAAAAAGACTTCCTGCCTTGGCAAGTTTTTATCTATAACACTGTCAGGCTGTAGACAAATCCTGGACAAAGCATTTTCATTGCATTATGTGAGAAACAAATAGAGTCAAAGTCATCTTAACTTTGTAATGAATAACATTTTGTCAGAGTGAATATTTGGCTCATGGGAGGTTAAAAGAGAAAGAGAACTAAAATGCTTTAATAGTCCAGAGACTAGCACAGTGAAATGAATTTATTGCTCTTCGTAGAGTCCCCAGCGGACAGCACATAATGAAACTTGCTTTCTGATAAGGCCGCCTTGCTGAGGAGATTCACTGGCAGGCAGGCATAGCATACTGAACGCTGTGCTGCCAGGAAACCTGAGGTGACCTCACACTTGCAGTAGGAGTGGCAGTTTTCTTCCCTTTTGGAGTGAACCAAACAGAACGAATGTGCGGAAGTTCCTGGGGAGGGAGGTAGGGGGACCAAGATTCCATCAGTAGACTGCCCCAGGTCACCCATGCTCCTTCAGACAATCTGGACAGACTGCACATGAATGGGAAGCCAACAGCCTGACTGTTCTTGCATTAGGTGTAAAATGAACCGCATCAATTTTTTTCCCAAAAGGAACATTTTTAGCAGACTCAGAAGCCCATCTGATGTATCTGGATGCTGAGTAAGGCCAATTAATTTGTTGTTTCTGATGTCTGATCACAAGGCCACTCATTGGACAAGAGAGAATATGGGCAAGAGGAAAGAGTAAACAACCCTCTGAAAGGGCTGATGCTCTTTTTGTTCTAAAGAAAAGAACTGTTGTGGTGAGGGGCTTTTAGTTTTGCCTCGGAATAAAAGTTTTGTTTTTTATATTTTCAGAGCCTCTAAATGGACAAGAACTCAGAGCATAGCATAAACAACCTCAAAACTAAGAAAATAGAAATGGAAAGAAATATAAACGTCTGGACATACTTTCCATGTATATCAATCAGATGAGAAGACAAATCCATTTTCCTCTTTCTTCTCATGTCTAAGAAAGTATCTTGAAGCATTTATTCCGTTACTTACACTATGTACGTGCAGGATTAAACACTGTCGTTAGTTTGTCTTATGTTTCGCTGGATTGAATGTTCCCTAAGGTTAGAGACATCATTACTGGAAGACGTAAAAATGATGATGTCACTTTGGAAAATAATTTGGCACTATTTCCTAACATTGAGCTTTAACATGCTCAAATACCTTGCAATTCCTTTTCCAGGTATATATTCAAGACAAATTCTTGCACATGTACAACATAGAATTTGTATAAAAACCTTTGCAATACTAAAACCTAGAAACAGTTGCCCATCATGAAGGACAATAAATAACTGATAGATTCATACCACTAGACATAGTCAATAAATACTAGACAAATGAACCACAGCAATTTTGCAACAGTGTGGGTAATTTGCTGTAACATAGTATTTTTTTCTTCCTTTAGGCATTTTTAGTCCATTTCAGTTTTACATAGCTATAATGTATATAAACTTTTAAGTTTAAAAAGCAAAACAGAAAAAAGGGGAAATGATACAGAATTTCAAAAAATAGTATGAAATTAATACTAGTTAATATATTGCATATTGTTATCTTAGAAGTAGTTGTTCAGGTTATAAGATTTAGGCACAAGAAATGACCAAACAACAAAAGCACAAACTATTCTTTTGGACAAACTAACAGAGATTAGTAGTATAGTTATCTATCTGTAACATAGTATTAAGTAGACAAAAATAATACCTATTTTTGTCTCAGCTTTTGCTCTAAGCTGAACTGGATGTGCTCTTTCAGCTAGGAGAAGCCTGTGCTTAGTCCTTTTTTTTTTTTTTTTTTGCTATCACCAAATACCTGAGGCTGGAAACTGTGTAAACTACAAAGGTTTATTTGGCTCACAATTTTGGTGACTTGAAGGTCCAGAAAGCATAGCTATATCACCAGTAGCCTTGACCAGTCTCCTCTGGCTGTGTCACAGTAATGCAGTGCGATAGAATGAAAACTAGCCATACACAGAAGAACTAAACCCATTGAATCACCCGGCTTTATAACAACCTACTCTTGGAAGGACTAATCCAATCCTACAAGAGCTCCGCCATCCCTTCCCAGGGTGGTACACCTATTATCCAATCCCATTCCACTAGGCTTCAGCTTTTAAAGGTGTAGCTGCTTGTATATTGTCAAAGTTCTGGCTTTTATTTCAAAAGATGTACTTGTAGGTGCTTAATACAGATGAACAAATAATAAGTAAGTAGAAGTGGCCCATGCACAAGCCAATGATTAGAGTGTATCCAAGGATTAGTATCATGAATTTGATTCCAAACACATGAGATCCAAAGAGAAAAGAAAAAAAGAAAAAAAATCATGCTGGCTGGAGAACACTCAATGTCATGCTTAGTGTTAAACAGGATTGCAGAGCTACAATTATAGAATGAAATATTTGTATCTAATCAGACTCTGTGGTAATAATGTTATTCATAATTAGTACTCCAAGCAGGGTGGTTCTCACCTGCTGGTCCGACTGCACAAGTCTTGAATCAAATTCTGAGAAAATTTGTACGAAGAAATTATTTTTCCTCTGAATATTCCAACATTCAATTTTAGTATTTTGTAATGAAAGTATCAAATACGCAGAAAAGTTGAAAGAATTTTACAGTGAACAACCATATATACCTACTACCAAGATGCTACTGCTAACATGTTACTGTACTTATCACACACCCATCCTTCAATCTACTCAGTTTTCTGTTGCATTTTAAAGTAATTTGCAAATATCAGTACATTTCACCAGGTATACTTCAGCATTCATATCTCTAACGAGATCTAACATTTCTTTTTCCTTTCAGATTTATAGGTGACTATAGGTGAAATAAAGTCAAGGGATTTCCTGAGTGAGAAAAATTGAGTGTCAAGTGGATCTGAAAATGAAAGCAATGAAAAGAATGTGGTTGAAAACAATGCTTTTAAATTAGTGAGCTCTAGTGTCTGAGAAGTAACGTGACAAAGGACCAGAGCACTGTTCTGTCAGCAGAGGAAGACGATCCTGCACTGTCCAAGTCAAGCCGGAAGAGCTAGCGGAACTGTAGAGAGGAAAAAAATCAACTCTCAGTCTCAAAATACCCCACACAGCAGCTTATCTAGATTCTACTCATGAAACACTTCAGCTTTCTTGCAGTGTTACTGCTCAGCTTTTGCTCTGAGCTGAACTGGGTGTGCTCTTTCAGCTAGGAGAAGCCTGTGCTCTTATCAGCTAGCATGAAGACCCATGGTGAGGCACTTTTTAGATCAGCATGGTGACATGGTTAGCCACAAATGGATCAAAATGACTGGGGCCACCACTTCTCCTTGCTGAAACTTCCAAGAGTTAAAGGAAATTTAGTTCCATCTTTTTAGCTCCTTTTCAGGTGAAAGGACTATTGATTGAGTCACTGTCATCCCAAGTAAGACCATCACAGAGATTTCCCATCTCCCACCTCAAATATTATTGTCCTGGGTTGGCCTTGCTAAAAGCAATCTACAAAAACCAATTCTTGGTGTTATGGACTGGGATCAAAGGGCTTAAGTTAAAATGTATAGATATAAGGTAGGTGAGAGTAAAACTTGCAGACATTTAGTTGGTAAGAGTAACAAAAATATGTTTAGAAGAGAGCTGGGCAAGGTGGTGCATAGCTATAATCCCAGAACTTGGGAGGGTGAGACTGGAGGATTGCCACAAATTTGAGGCTACCCTAGGCAACATAGTGAGTTCAAGGCCAGTATTAATTACAGAACTAGACATATCTCAAACAACCAACCAACCAACCAACACACAGACAAAGAAAAAGGGATATAGAAGAACATAATGCTTTCAAGTTTTACTTTTCAAACTGTGGCAGTCAGGCCAGCTCTGGCCCATGAGTTGTTTCTGTAAACAAGGTCTTATTGGAAGCGTTGTGTCAATTCAGTTAGGTATTATCTCCAGCTGCATTTGTGCCTCACAGTAATATTGATGAGTAGCTTCAGCCAAGAGCACATGACTAACAAAGCCTGAAATGTTTCTCAGTGATTCTTCACAGAAAATGTTGCCCACCTCTGCTTTAAAGCAGTAGCTTCCAGGAAAGATACATTCTGATGGAATGAAGGGGAAGTCGGAGTACTGGCTTTTGAAAAATGATCTTTGGGTGTTATGGGTCCTGTATGGTCCCTCACAGATGTGTATTCCTTAGACACTCTTGCTTTACCAACCAAAGAAACTCTGCTCTGTGTTTATACTTTGGGTTTCTGCCTACAATTTCAATTGATGAAAGCTTTTAGAAGTTTTAAAAAATTTTATTGCTTAGACCCGTGGGTTTTTTTTTCCTCACAGTAATGGGAATTGAACCCAGGGCCGTCACACTGGTCTATATCCTCAGCATGCCCCTTTCTGTTCTGGGAGAGGGTATTGTTAAGTTGCTCTTAAGTGTGCAGGTGCCTACTATAGTAATGTCCAAATAGAGAGCAATGATTCTTAATGCTCGCTACATGTTCAAATTTTCTGGAAGCTTCTAAAAATTATCAACACCCTGTCTCTAGTACTAAATATTCTGATTCATTTGATCTGAGGCAAAGACTGGGCACTGTAATAAAAACAAAGGAAACAAAAGAAAACAAAAACAAACTTCCTGAATGATTTTACTGTGTATATAAGTTGGAAAACCACTGGACTAGACAGGAAAAAGGTCAGGAGCAGGAAAAGTGTCCATATAGAGGCCTTGAGCACCCATAGGAATCTGATGAAAATGCTGAGAAGCTGTCAAATCTACTAACAAAAAGGACCCCAAAGAGGAAGAGAGGCACAAGATATAGAAGTTGAATCAGGACTTTCATAGGTGAAAGTCTCTTAAAGTTGATATATAGCTTGCTGCTATATCTCAGTTGATGATGCAAGTCATCTTAATATAATCCCTCCAGGCCACTTAAAGGAGGCTGGCTGAAGTTACAAGGAAAAATTCAGAACATATTTCATATTGAGGTTGGTTTAAAAGAATAAACTAATGAGAATTAAGCACTATGTGTCATTCTTACACACTTATTGTGCTACCTGGGCTAATCCTCAGGGCCTTGTAGAAGGTTCATTCAGGTTCAAGAGCAAATGATAAAATGGTAGCATGGGAGAAAAGTAGTACAATAGATACCACTTTGGTTTCCACTGGTAGAACCTGGGCTACATCCTCATGTTCTTGTGTGAGTCTCTCCCACAAGTTCCCTGGTCATGCCCTAAAATGGGTTTCCAGGAACAACTTCAGTGCTCACAGAGAAGAAGGGTGTGGGAGGGGCTGGATAGAGCAGATTCTGAGGATGCAGATGTGGGGTGACTCTGAAGCCTTTACGGTAAGGATATCTGACTCTTACAAAACATAAGCAATGAGATACCAGTATCACATGGAACCCCATGATATAACCAAGGGAGGGCTTTTCTTTTATGAGAATGGTGCCTGAAGCCCTTAACCCTCTAAAGAGTTCTTGCTCTTGCCTACTGGGACCCACAGTTCCCCAATGTAGGGCACAAAAGACAAATGAGACTCTGAAATAGATGTGAGGACAGTCTCTTTGAAAGCCACCCAAGATGAGCTGAGGAAGCAATGTAGACCCAAGCAAGGAGGCGGGAGCACGGCCTCAGGCATACAGTGCCCCTGCCCACGCAACTTTTATTTTCAGAACTTGTTTCTTTTACCCTAGGATACTCTTAATCTCCTATACTTGGCGAATATTACCCATATTTCAAGATCGTTTTTAAAGGTCATCTCCCTTGTGGAGTTTTCCCAGTTTCCCTTGACAGAATTGGCTGTTCCTATAGCGCACTTGATTGATTTCTCTGTTTGAGCCTTTTTAGTTTCTGTCTTCAGGTTTGTCTTCCCAGTAGGCTGTGAGCTCTTCAGAACATAGGTAGCATCTAAGTTCTCTGTGCACCTAGGTTGCCCGAAGCGCACAACATCATTTCATGAGGCAAAGCTTTTTTTGTCAATATCTTAAAGCTTTGCTTTAATTGTCACTTCCAGGAGGACAGGTAAATTATGCCTTAGAGACATACTCAACTATAAACATTAAGCTTACTGAGACCCTCTTTAGAAGGTCGTGTATTATTATATGCCAAGTACTGTGATGTGTTTCTAGCCTTTTGGAGATTACAGTTTCATGGGGAGACAGATAATTAGAGAGAAGCAAGATGAGCTACTTTAGAAGCACAAAGAGCACAGTGTAGAATCAGGGAAAGATATGTTTACTTCTCCTGAATATTACAAGAAAGGCTGCTTGGGAGGAATGTGAGAATTTAGACTCTATAAGAGTGAATCTGTGGGGTGAGTGGTAGTAGGTAGGGCCATTTTAGAGAACTTACATCCAGAATCAGGAAACGAGTACAAAAATGTATGAGAAAACTGCTCTATTTTCCTGGGTCATGCCACTTCTGGGAATCACTGTGTCTAAAGGAAAAACTATTTAAAAAAAAAAAAGGCTAGAAGAAAAGAAAAAGAGAATGAGCACTCCCTCAGCTCACTGATTTGACCCCAAATTGGAGCCTCCATTTTGAGGGATCATAAGACAGAAAATCTTTTTCCTGTAAAATGAGGCTGATTTTATAGAACACAGCAGGGAATAATAAGGCTCCCATATCATTTTGTCAGGCAAAGGCCAGTAATTTGAGGGTGGGAGCAGATCCATTTACACAATGAGAGAATTTCCCTATGTGCTAAGTGTTCCTTAGCAATTTGTGGCCTCACAGAATGCCATTTATAGTTCCTCCAGTGGCAGGAAAATTAGGGGCCTGAGTGATTATTACTCTAATCGCAAACCTGAAGAATGCATTGGTCGTAGTAGTCTACTTTCTCTTTCACATCAGTGAGGGATCAATTTGCTTGGCTTTTGGTAGGGAAGCAGCAAAGTAAAAAGGCCAATTAGTTTGCCACCTAGATACTATCTTTCAGTCTGTAAGTCCCTGCATCCGCTGTTAACTATAGTTTAGGGCTGGAACTTACTACCCAGAATAATGCTTTATCTTCATTTAAAAAAAATCTCAAATTTTTCTTTGGGGAGTCAGCTGGGACTAAGAAGTTGCATCTCAGCGAAAACAAAGTCCCCAAAGAAGGCCTGACTACATTGCAGAAAGCCTCCCCGTTGTCATTTCAAAACAGTTCATTTCCATGTTGTATTTTATTTCTGCTAAATACTTGGATGGTTCCCAGTTTGCACTTTACAAGGAAGATGATCTGCCTGTCTGGATTGTGCGGAGAGGGGGGTATAGCAGGATCTCCCTTTGTTGCGCTCAGCTAGTTGCTAATTATGTAGTGATGGATGTAAATTGCACAGTCGGTATTTACAAGCTCACTAGCTATTCCTTTTACTTAAAGGAGAAAGTTTGAAATACTAAGAAAATTCTGCCATCTCTTCACCCATGAAAATAAAGTCTAAATGAATGAAACAACCTCTCTGAAGGGCAGAAGAGAAAAATAGGATGCTAGAGGTGGTTCCCACTCAGACCTTACCCTGGTGGATTTCATGGGAAGATGTTTGGAGTTTCATTTAACATAGAAAAGACCCTGGATGCCCTAGTTTGCAGGAGTAGAATTGCCTATGCAAATACTCTGTTCACAGATGACAAAATGACAGTAACAATAATGATATCTAAAGTTTGCAAAGTACATTCAAGTTTTATGCCTCTTTGAATCACTCCAAAACAAGGTTGCTGAAAAGGGCATGCTGTTTACTCAACATGAAGTTAAAAACCCAAGAAAAGGGTGATGATTCTGCTAACTCAACCCTACTGGTAATGGTAAAGCAGGCAGATCCCAGCATGACATCTGCCTTCAGCCTCAGGCCAGTGTGGCCACAGTCAGCTAGCCATCTTAGCATTATATTTATGTGGTTTGGTATCTGGTTTGCAGGCTTATTTTAAGTAAGAAGATTTTTATTTATGACTTTTTCTCTGTTACATCTTTGAGGCCGAGAAACAGAAAATCAGCTCAGAGGAGAACAGTAAAATATTTGCCTACTTCTCATCATGCTGAGATAACAGACTCAGGTAATGCCGGCTGCAAAGTTAACAACAAACAATATTTCTCCAAAGGATGTCTTGCCATTGGGAAGTGTCATAACAAGTACTTCCTTTTTACTTACTTACTGAGAAACCTTGTGTTCTAAAATCATAAATGGCCTGAAATTTTGTGGTGTGAATTTCGTTAGTAAAAATGAAGCTTCCTATTTTCTCCAGGTAGACCTGAAGTCACTTGACACTGAGAAGCAGCCTTAATTTCAAACCAGGTAGAGGACTTCAGGTAAGGGGTGTCAGAGCACAGCATTTCACATGAACTTTGCAGGTTGCAAGGAAATAACATCCTGAATAATCTTTGTATTCTGACCTAATATGACCTTTCCATACTCAGTCCTGTTTTGGGTCAAGCTTATTACACTTTTCTTTCTACCTCATACCCTTTAGAGTGACTATAATAAAACAACACAGAAAATAATAAATGTTGACAAGAATGTGGAGAAAATGAAATCCCTATTCACTGTTGATGTGAATGTAAAATGCTGCAACTAAAGTAGAAAACAGCATGGCAGTTCTTA
>PVJX010011438.1:0-53648 GCA_004027295.1 Dolichotis patagonum | reverse complement strand
TCTAAAGAGAAAATTCTTGTAGAAGAACTACAAATATTTTAAAGATGCTTTGTACTGCAAAGTTGAAAATAAAAATGTGCCACCACTTTTTGTTTAGTAAATGAAATAAAATACAATGAAATATTCTTATTTTTTCTTACATTTCTTTGATTGGAAAGAGCCAACACACTTTTATACATTTACTGAACAGTTCTAAAACTTCTTTGTAATTTGGTTGTTTATTATCTTTTACATTTATTTAATTTTACAAGTTTTAAAAGCTATCTTACATGTGTAAATTTTATGTCAATATATCTCAAATATTTTTCTAGTTTAACCACTAACTTTTATTCACACAAACTTTTCTTTGTTTCGTTTTCAATATCTATTATGTTTCCTTTGACTTTGTGCTTATGAAAGCCTTTTCTCTATTTAGAGATCAGAAACATACTCAGCTGTGTTTAATTTTACTTTTCTATTCATGTCCTCCTAGAACATTGAGCTTCTTAATTTCTCGGAAGTTGTTTTAGCGTCTAATGTGAAGTAACAACTATTTTTTAAAACAATAGTCATGGAATTTTCTTAGCACAATTTGTCTCCACCCATCCAACTAATCTGAATTGCATTAATGTGTCAATTTTATGTGAGTAGTATTTTGATATTCCAGACAGCTCCACTGATGCTTCTTTCTGGTCTGGCACATTTTTAAAATCAGGATAACATCTTATTTCTGTGTAATATCATCAGCAGGTGTACTGTGTGCTTTCATTTCACTGACAGTCTTTTTTCAAAAGTAAGAAAGAAAGGAATGAAGGAATGAAGGAAGGGAAGTACGAAGGAAGGCAGGAAAAAAAAATCCCAAACTCCCCAAACCAAAACCATCCTGCACAGCTACTGAACAGCCAAGTTCTGCCTGCACATAAGGGCTCTCCTTTTTATTTTTGTTTGGTGCCAAATGTTACTGCTTTAATTTTGGTCACCTATTAAGAAAAGAACACAGGCCAATTTAATATAAGAATAATGTTTGACACAAGCAAAAGCAAACAACTCTCAGGGTGAAGGGTTGGAAATAGTTTGATTAAAAGAAAGCAGTGGCAAAATTGAGTTTTCACAAACACCGATGTATGTAGTATCGGCAAAATAATTTCAGAGTAAGCTGAGTTGCAATAGTTCTAATTGAAAGCAGCATTAAGCTCGCTGCTATGTGATCTGTCTCGTTAAATTTCTACTACGAGTTTTAATTTTCTTGCTTTTGTAATTTTCCTTATATCCAAATTTATGTATCCTGAAACAAAAAACTTACAGATCTATTAACTTGAGACCTTTATGTCTGAAGTTCTTTATTTGGTACAGATTTAACTGGAACTAATTAAGGTATTTAGGTCAACATTGAGGCTCTGTAATAATTTTTCCCTTCTAAAGATCTATAAATGCCTATAAATGACTCAGTCTTAAAATTCAAAACCTGAAAAACGTGACACTGGCTTCTTCACATGATCATGTTGTTATTTCCTGAGACACATTTTTGTGTAGCTGTTACTTTAGTGGTAAGTTAGAATGCTCCTCTAAGAGTACACAGCGAAATTTACGTCTGGAGCTCTGCTCTCTGAAGCGGTCTTCGTCAAAGGCTCTCACCACAGACAGACTTGGGCAGCAAATCTAGCTTTGGCAAGTGGGCAAGGTTTTGAGATACACATATCTTAGGTCACATTCTGCTCCTGGTTCTTGACTCTCAAGCTACACATGTCTACCTTACTTCCTCTTTCACATCTCAGAACATTTGCTTGTTTTGGGTGGTCCACTCAGGTTCTACTTCTGTCTTTTGGATTGGTTTTGCTTATTTCTGGATTCCAGAGAACCCAGAATTCTTCAGTAAGAGAAACTCCATCCAGTTTCCCAGTTCCACGCCTTACCCACTTGGGCTGACACTGACCGTGACTCAACCTCTATGCTGTTGGACCGAATCCCATGAGAAAATGTCAAAGAAGTACCGTTTCCAAACACTCTCTACGGGAGAAAGGAGGAAGGTTGTGTTGATAGGGATGGGAGATTTCCTTTTTTAATTGAACATTTATAAAGATATAACTGTTCTAAAACCGAAGCCTTCAAAGGCTGAATAATTAGAATGCAGCTGCTTGGCATGCTCACGCTCTGGAGGTGCCCACATCCCTGACCAATAGATTATTAAGAGAGGGTGCCCAGCTCACAGTAGGTGCTCTGTGACGCTCAGTTGCCAAGCACCCCAAATTGATTGGGTTTTTCATTTTTCTTTAAAAAGATGATATGACTGATGTTCATTATTTCTGGAGACCATGTTTATAAATTAATCTACTTTCTCTAAAATTGATTTGTAATCCACCAATCAATACCCTGAGTGATTTCATGGGCGTTAGAGGACATGTGCTTGTGTAGAATTGTCAAAAATTTGAGCCACCTGATACACATGTTCCCAGCTGAGGTGAATCAATGTGACACACTGGCTTCCTGTTTCAACCAATGCTGGATATAAGTGCTTTTTTCAGCCTATTGAGTGTCTGTTTTTTGTGCTTTTGCTTGTTTGTTTGTTTCCGATGCCCCATTTTTGGACACTTTCTACAAGACACTTTTGGTTCATTTGGGTCCATTTCCTTAATGTCTCATGGATTTATACCTGATGTTTCTCTCTCCCAATTAAGTCCCATGTCTTCAAAGATCATGCCAATCTACAATGATGTTTTCATCTGAGCTCTCTAAAAGAAGGATGTTTGAAATTATACGATTCATCTTTATTCAACTTTCTACTTTGATGTATTACTTAATACTTAGGGACTTATCTCACAACTTTCCTTGGTCCTTCTGAGCTTCTCAGTGTGAGAAAGTATATCTCATCTGGTCCCTTTCCATTGAAAACATCTAAGAAAAACACCAGGATATACATGCAGGTCCCAAATTAATTCTGATACAGTAGCATTGGATATTCTCAATGAAGGGCTTAACTGACATTTTTTATGAAGTGGAATTTAGAAACTATGGATCCTTTATATTGTCCATAGAAATGTGTTCTTTCTGTGTGATTCACTTAGCATACACATGAAAGTCAGTCATGTTATTCTGTGGTGATGCCTTCCTAGGTACAGAACAAAGGGACATTACTGTGCAGGTAAGAACTTTGATTTCCAGAGGATGAAGTTTACCTTCTTAGTGGCCTCAAAATTAACAAGATGTGACAGCAACCTAATATTAAATAGGAATTTACCAATTATTAATTCTTTAGGCCTTTTGGAAATTTATTATACTATTTTTATGTGAGAGTGAATATAACTTTTCCCATGTTTTTTCTGATGATTCATGATATAATATTGTGCAAAGGTTGGATTCTCTTGGGCTTTTGTGTCTGTCACTTGCTGGTCATATGTTTCTATGCCTCGAGCTTCCTTGTCTATTAGTCAGGTCTGACCAGAGTACTGAATGGGCAGGATGGTTGTGACAGTTAAATAAGATAATGTATATAGTAAGGACCCAATAAAAGGTAGTCATGACAATTTTGGTGCATTTTTAAATTATATTTCAGTACCTTTGTGAATGTTTTGACTATATATATATATATAATCATATAATGGATATTATTCTTATGGAGTAATTACAGTTATTACTTGCCTTTATGTAGGATATTAACTCTTCTGAAGTCTTGCCAGGCACAGTGAGATGGAAGTTAGAATTCTCCTCTAACTTCATCTCTTGTAATTCCTAGGTAGATTTTTAGACCATGCATGTTGTGTCCCCCTAATTTATGCAACAATACTAACGCCTAGTGTGATGGTATTAGGAGGTGGGAATTTGGAGAGATAATTAGGTCATGGGAATGCAACTTTTATAAATTGGATTATTTCTTTTCTTTTAGATCTAAGAGAACTTTCTCAGTGTCTTCCTACCATGGGAGGATACGATGAGGAGTCAGCAGTGTGAAATCCAGACGACAGGGCGCCTGTTACCAAGCCAGGCTGACCCCTCAGACTGCAGCTCCAGAGCTGCACACATTTCTGTGGTTCAGTCTTTGGTTTTCTGCTATAGTAGGTAGCCTGAAGTAATACAGCTACTATTTAGGTTTGTTTGAAACTGGAGTTAAGTTTCATTGTCTCAGGTGCAGTGAGTTTTAACATTTAATGCTACTATGGCATCAAGAAAGTTGACGTCAAACCAGGACAAGGGGTCAGTTTCCCCTAGACATGGTTCTTATTCTCCACCTTGTGCAGATCCTTGAGGTGTGCAAGCCAGACGTCTGCATTATGCAACCATCTCCTAGTGACCACTTTCTCATGTGATGGCTAGATAGAACCTGCCTGACTTGCTCTCTAGATGCCCACACTTTTCATGAACTGCATAGACACACCACAGTCACACAGTGACTCCTGGAACTGGTCCCTGCCTGCTCTCAATGCTAGAACTTCCTCCGGAAAGTTGGAGTGGTGTGCAGTGCTGTAATAAAGGGTTAGGTCCCTGTGTCCCTTGCTTCACTTTTCTCTGCATACTCTTACCATGCAGGAACCTCCCAGACTGTCCTCCTTTCCATTGGCCCTGGGAAGTATGCTGCTCTTGTCTCTCTGGGACCATACTACTTCTGTTTTATGTACGCTTTGTTGTGCATCTTACTATGTCTTCCCTGATCCACATTAGGATGTGATTCTCTTCCTGGCCAGACCTCTCCTAGAGGTAGCTGACTTGGTAGGAATACACTCAAACACAAGCCATGTCTTTGTTTGGGCTGCTAAAGAAAATACAGGTGCAATAAAAAGATATAGTGAACATTTAAAATTTTAAAAAATTGTAGTAAACCATATATGCCATTAATTCTACTCAAAATACTTTCTCTTATTGGAACGTATTTATTCCATCATGCTTGCCATTTTCTGAAACAGTTTATAGTTTACCTTCACTTCAGTCTCTGCCACATTAAAGTATTATAGTGGGTCCTCGTCCATTTTATTCACAAGATTTGGCACTGTACTACTTCTGACTCTTTCCCAAAGTCAAAATGATCCAGGAAGATCAAACATTTTGTACCAATTCAGGACCTCAAGGCAGCCATGACAGCACAACTAAAGACACTCACAAGAGACAACTTCCAGAACTTCTTCATAAAGTACGAGATGAGTATGTTCAAAGTAAGAGCAGCATTTTGAGGAAAATCAATGGCAATTTATCTTTTGTTTTAGTAAAAATAATATTTTTTTGATCACACTGACTATGTTAGACTACATAATCTATAAATGACGAAACATTATTGCTTAGTTTTGAAGCTTGGAATAATTGATCAGGGCACCAGCAGATTTGATGTCTGCTAGGAACTCAGTCTCTGCTTCCTGAATGATGCCTTCTAAGAGTCCTCATGTGTAAGACAATAAACAAGGTGCATTAGGCCTTTGGAAAAGCACTAATCCCATTTCTGAGGGCTCTGATGACCTAATCACCTCCCAAAGACCCTACTTCCTAGTGTGGCCATGTTAGCCATTAGGGTTTCAAGTTTGGATTCTGAGGACATACTTTAGATTATTGCAAGCTACGGCAATGTGTTCCATATTTCCTGTGGGAATGACACCAGGTCATGGGTCAGATATGGGACATCAGTCTGTCTACACGATAAATAAGGGTCCTGTGAAAAGTGTGCTATGAATATTCACAGCCACCTCCCCTCTCATATTAGGGCAAGAAGTAACAGACACTCCATGAAGAGTGAGACCTGAAGAGAAATGGAAAAAAAAACCCACACCATATGATAACCACAATCTGGTAGATGACTGACTTGGATTTGAATTTGGATTCACATGGGTTAAAATTTGTGCTCTTATTTTAATGTGCAATCTCTTTATATTTTTTGTGTGTGGGTTGGTTGCTTTTGAGTTTTTGATGCAAATTTACTGTGTTTCATTTTCATATCTATTGCAAACTCAAGTGAAACATATCCTTAGCCTCATGGGATATGAGAAATACGTCATGCATTACAAAGTCAAATATACTGCTGAGTAGTTACATATACCTCTCAGAGACACCAAGGCCAGATGTGGGAAAATTGGATAAAGATGTGAAAGGGGTTATGAAAATATTAAGGAAATCATCACTGGGACTCCAAAATAAATATTGGGCTTAGTCAGAAGGATACTGGGGAAGAAAGTTCATGCAAGATCCTTCAGGGAAAGAAAGAATACTTAGCATGGTGATCTCAGCCGCATAGGGACATGAAACAAACCAGAACAAAAAACAAAATCACTAGGGATTATCCCAAGCCCTTTCTGGTATAGGTTTATGTGGCTATTTATATGCTAGCCAGCAATTAAACAGGAAGAAAGGGAAAACTAAGGAGTAGAAAATGTTCAAGTTAAAGAAGTCTTTTAATTACAAAGCAATCCCTCACAATCCCCCAAAAAACAAACAAAATACAAACCACCACCACCACAACAACAACAACAAAAAGTTTTTCCTTTTCCTTTGTGAGACATCCCTTGGTACTGTCATGAAGGCAGTGAGCAATGATTTTTTCCGTAACTCAGTAATCAGCGCCTTCCCATGACATGCAAACATCAATGCAATGTAAGGAGCTGGTCCTAGTGAAATGAAGGCACCAAGGAAAATGGAGAGGTTCCCAAAGGGTTTCTTGTGTCAAGTATGTATATATATATATTTACTCCTTGGGAAGTCTTGTAAAAATGGATACTTTCGTTGTGTGCATTTTTCACAGCACATGATTTTATAATGGTTAATAATGAGGAAATTGGAGGTGTGCTGATTACTTGCCTTCCTGGGGGTTATTGTCAAACAGCCTTTATGTGCTTTGCAAGCGCTGTAAAGTGGTTTAGCAACATGTTTAATTCTAAGTTAGTGACACTGTGACTCACTGGGAGGTGACAATGTACCAGGCTGATGGAATATGCGTCATGTCAAAATGTCAGAGATTGAGCGTCAAGCCATAAATAGGTGCTTTCAGCAGGTAAAACCCTGCCTCAACACTGAAATTTAGAATTATCTAGAGAGCATTTCAATTTGTGCATAATTATCCTTAATACTTTACGGGACATTTGTGTGGTAGATGAATAGTAATATGCCAGAGACCAGCGCTCTCATATATTGGATAGGGAAAGACATTCTTGAAATCGTGCTTAGTTTAAATTCCTTTGTTGCTTCCCGCCTCCTGGAACGTAAAGGGGGGTTTTAAGCATTTTCTTTCAGAACATGGTGACTATAGCAATTATACAGTCACACTGAGGATGCTCAGAGGGATAAAGTGAATCTCAATCAGCCTGGAATAAGAGACGAGCCAGCTAGCTGGGCATGGATAATGAACATCTAAGAGGAAGAGTGGCCTCGGCCTGTTAAAAGAGGAAACACTAAATTTGTCTGAGCAGTTACAAGTGAGCATAACACAAAGAGGAAAAGCGCGAACAGAGGGCGGGTCCAGGTGAGAAGCTGGATGACAGAAGAGGCTTGCAGACCACAGCTGAGCCAGCCTTTCAGAAAGTGAAGAGTGGCCTAAATGGCCACCTGCATGGAACCGGAAGCCAAAGGGAGGAGTGAGGCTTTAAAGACGTTAGGCAGCAGCTCCTCATTTCTTCTTCCTGTGGCCCCACCATTCTACTTCCTGTGTCTATGGATTTGGCTGCTTCAGATTCAGCGTACCAGTGGTTGCTATTTAAGGAGTATAGAATTCCAGTTTTGCAGGACAAGACTTGTAGAGATCACCTAAACACCAGAATAACTATGCTTAACGTGACTGAACTATAAAAATACTTAAAAATTGTGTGAATGGTAAAATTTGTGTTCTGCAGAATTTTTTTTGCTATAATTGAAAAAAAAACACACAAAGAGAAAAATCAGGCAACATTAGAGGCAGCAGCTGTGAGGGTCTCTTGGCAGTTTGTATCAGAGTGGACCTTTCAATATTCCCAGCTCTGGGCACAGAAAGCAGCCCTGGGCTGGGGAATGGCTTGCAGTGTGAACACATTTCTAAATGCGTGATGGACTTCAGCTTGCTCCAGAATGTCTGGACCAAAGGGCTTCCTGAGTCACATTCCAGAGTTTTCTCATAATCTGTACTGTGTACGTTTAACAGGAGTTGTGTCTCATTTTTAGCTTTGGCATTTATCCTACTACCTGGTCAGAGTGGGTTCTCAGTGGAGCCCTGGAGATTAGAATGTGACAGTTTAACCTAGAGACAATTAACAAGGAATTTTCTGTAATTATTCTTATGATGTTCCTCCCCTAATTTAGGTTGTTCTCTGAGTTGCTCATAATCTAGATTCAGTTATGCATTGGCATGGACTTCATAGAATTAACATCTCATGAAAAAAAGAAGATAGTTCCCAACAGAGAGAATATCACATTTTAGGAAAAGATATTTTAATCTTCATGGATTTTCCCATTGCATAGCAGCAGCAAATGGGACTTCTAGATTAATCCAGGGTTTAGATGTCATGCTTCTTGGTTCTTCTTGGTTTTCCTCTGCTCCAAATGGGCTCCAAATTTGTGGTTTACCATTGACGCTGATGTCTTTGTAGTTGGTGCTCTATCAAAGCTCAGTGTTACTTCGTAAATTGCCATATCTCTGTGCAGATAGGGTCAACCCTCCCACGGCATGTATGGGCTTGATATCACACTGCACCAAGTGTTGCTTCTTATTTTCAGTGAAACCATTTTCTGCAAGACATCTTTTAACAAAAGGCCATGTTCATTTGCCTAAAACTGTGGAGGGTTTATTGAAAGCATAGTAATTGGTTAAATTACTTCTAGTTGGAACGTTCCTTCCAACTAGAAGATAACCATGCCAGTGAGGTCAATTTTGTTTTCTGATAGGTAATGAGATAGGCTGATGGGGCTGCAGAGTCACAGTAGGCTCTCAGGGTAGCTTTGTTTATTTAGGAATTATTTTTAGTCATTTGTGCTGTACATCTTTAACCTATTCGCAGCCAGGGTGGAGTGTGAGAGCAGAAGACATAAAGTTATCTTAAATCATTAGGAATGCTTCCATCTTTGTTTCTTTCCCACATATATTATATGAGCTAATCTGGTACCTAGTTGCAGTAGAAAGAAATATCAGAACCATGTGAAAATCAGAAATTCCCTCTTAAAAATTCCTCTTGTCTCCTCTGCCTTGGGCTTGATCTCATACAGAAACTCCATATGCACCAAGGCTGAGGGCTTCTTGGAGTCAGAGCCCTTTCCTGTTTGCACTTATGGTTGTGATTACTGGAACGAAGTTCAACTCACTGATTGAATGAATATACAGATGAATGAAATCTGGGGTAGTGGATTTGAGGTGCATGTACACATGGTCTACTTTAGGGAAAGGCTGGAATGTGGGTAGGACTTGGGGAAAGGACAAGCTTGTGGTCAACACCTGTTGGAACAGGTTCTGAATTTTGTTCATGAGAATTCCTTAATCCTAGCCATATGTTAGAATTACCTAGGATGTGGAGAAATACCAGTGCTGGGGATCTATTTCAAGAGCTTTGGTGCTAGAGTAGCTGAGGGTGGATCCTGGAACGGACTTGGCGTACAATGGAGTTGCATCTGGGGTTGTTCTGACTTTTTATTTAAGGTTTAAGAGGCAAGCATCTCCACTGTTGTGCTTATCTTGAGCATCTAATATTCTTCTTCAAAAGTTTATTCAGAGAGTTAAACCATTATCATTTTACTGCTTTTGCTGATTTTGGAAAATATTCCATTCATTTGACTTATTTTTTTTTCTCCTAAGCTTATTTTGGCCACATAGTTTCATTTTAGAAATTCAGACATTTGCCTTAAGCTATATGTGAATTTAAAGAGCAACAAGTGAATTTTAAGTAGGTGAAAAACCCCAAGAGGAGGAGCTAGCATCCAAAGCCAAAGCTAAGAAGTCCTTATTTACACAGAGTTGGCTCTGTGGCCAATTTAGAGAGAAGCGAGTTTTGTTTATGCCCAAGGAACAAAGCTGCTTTGGTGGAAAGAGCAAAAAATCCTTCCTAATAAAGTCTCTGTTTAGTAATGCAGGAGGCAGCCACTACAGTAAAAATGTTTTGAACTGGTCTGTGAGATAACATGTTCGAAAAGAAAGTGATTTTTCAGCCTCTGTCCTGTTGCTTTATCATCTCTGAGACTCGTTCAGAGGAGGGAAAGGAGGGTGGTGAGAATTCTTGCTTGTGACCATTGGAAGCCATACGAGTATGAGATTTGCTTGAATTGCAAAGAGGGTCACAAATATTGGTTCCCAAGCATCTAGTGCTCTTTATCACGTCCCCACTTTCTGGTGGATGTTGTGTGACGATGGTGCACGGGGATGGGAAGACCCAGAGATGAGTCCGGGTTGGGTCATTGGTTGGCCACATAACCTTAACGTAAATGACCAGTCACGCTTTGTGGTGCTCAGTGTCCATGGTGATCTGTCCTACTTGTCTACTTGTCTGGGTTAAGGAATACTTAGGGAGCCCATAAAGCATTAATTCTGGGTGTTTCTGTGAGGGTGCTTCCAAAGGATATTGGCATGTGAGTCTGTGTAAGATCTTCCCTTAATGTGGATAAGCACCACCCAATCCACTGGGAACCCAGATAGAACGAAAGGGCAAAAGAAAAGTGGATTTTTGTTTGTACTGCTGGAGCATACACCATTCTTCTCCTGTTTTTGGATCAGGGACCCAAAACTCTCTCATTTTTGGCCCCTGGAACGTGCATCAGTGACCCTTTTGTTTCTCTGGTCTTCAGCTTTGGGCTGATTTACACTGTCAACCTTTCAGGAATGCCAGATTGTTGGTGACCCATCATGGAGTTATTTAGCCTCCATAGTCATGTAAACCAATTCTTCTAACAAATTCCCTCCCTCCCATCCATCCATTCATCCATCCATCCATCCATCCATCCTATTGGTTCTAGCTTTCTGGAGTACATGACGAGTGTAGCTGCTTTATTTGCTCTATAACTCAGTTATAGATGTTTATGCCTCCTGGTTAATCAGATTGCTAAGCACATAGACTAGAATCATAGAAAGTACTCTTAAGTTTTTGTATAAGTCCAATTTAAGAGACATTTAATGGGCATGAAATATGTGGATGAATAGGATAAAAACTTAGGACTCCAGGCTATTATGGGGTGATCCTTCATTCCTATCATTTTGGGGAGGGAGGTAGACACAACAAAGAAAGAACAACAGTGCAGAAATGTCCTAATGACAGTTTGATTGAGGTCTTCTGGTAACTTCTGTGAAGAGGTAGTAATGGTGTGGAGTGGGGTGGGAAGAGCTAAAGAAGTGCACTGAAGAAAGAAGGGCTCCAGGTACTTAGCCGAGTCCTGAAGGATCAGACAGACTTCACTGGTAGGGAACCTAGCAAAACAGAAGCATGAAATTCGTAGTGTTCAAGGGAGTCCTGATTCTGGAGTGATTAGCGTTTGGGATTGAAGTGAAACAAGAGTAAGTGATGGGGTCGGATGGACATGTTGAGGCATCAGATGGTAACCGAGTGGGTCATGTTCGAAGGCTTGGACTGCATTTCTTAGCTAATAGGAAGCATTTGACGGGAGAATGCTACGATTGAATTACTACATATGTGAATGATAATTCTCTGGATCTATGAGAACAGACTAATTTGTATTTTACTTTTTCCCTGATACCATTTTCAAGTCTGTAAAATTGTATCTATATTTCAGTATGGATTTTACAAGAGTTGGAACACTGGTAGATAGAGTTCAGTGAATTGAATGGTAATTGTGCTCATTTTTATCACTGACCTAGATGTGACCCATTAAAATGTATCACAAGCCCAGAGAAGCAACAGGTAGGCCCATAGGAATTTCAGCCAGCAGGGTACAAGACAGTGCAGATGAGTTAGATTCCATGGAAGCTGATTTGGAAGAAAAGTTGGTTCACAGAAATGTGAGACACAGAAGTCTTCTCACCTCCGAGCCAGACAATCATCTCTAGCTATTGGTTCTTACACAGTGACTTCCAATCATCTTAATTCCGAACCGGGAAGAAAGAACAAAGAATGGCAAATCACCCTAGGAGAATAAAATAAGTGCTCTCATCAAAGTCAGACATATCAGTGGGTTACCTGGGAGGCCTTCTGGAATAATGAACCTGGAGGAAACAGAGAGGAGAGAGGCTTTTCACCCACTTCTACTAATGATGCTGCATGGAAGACATTTCTAGATGTAAACCTCCTCCACAAGATTTTAGCGGGAAAAGGAAATTCCATTATCTTCTCTTTACATAGGACTATGCTGAGCTGTTCTAGAAAGAGAAACTAAACATATTTCTTGAAACCTCCTAAGAATCCCGATCATTCCTCTCCTGAATGTGGAATCTCAGAGTTTTGGGTTTGGCGCTCCTATTAAGTAATGAAGACTCCTTACTGTAATTCAGATCTGTTTCTCATCTTTCCAAGAGAGAATACCAGTGTTTGTTCTCCAGAGAACTATACGTACACACGTGCATGTATTTTCAACGAATTGGTCCATGTGATTATGGAGGCTGAAATTTTCCACATCTGCAGATAGCGAGCTAGGAACCCAAGAAAGCTGATGCATAGCTCCAGTTCAAAGGTTGATGGGCTCAAGTCCTTAGCAGAGCCTATGTTCTCCTGGAGTCTGAATGGAAATGGATCAATGTCTGCTAGCTCAACTATTCAACCTGGCTGCCTTACTCAGCATCAGTGTTCTCTTCATTTGCCTGGATAGAGCCAACCACATGATGGAGAACCATCTGCCTTACCCAGACTACCGATTCAAGAGTTCATCTCATCTACCAACAACCCCTTGGACACACTTAGAATATTGTTTGGCCAAGTATCTAAGTACTTCCCGGTCCATTCCAGTTGACACAGACAATTAGCAGTCCCAGAAGTATCCTCCAAAGAAGTATGATCATCTCTGACTATAAACATGCTTCACTGTGGACTCAGCTCTGCCACTGTGACAGCTCTCCTGCTCTCTTCTCAGCAGCCTCACAGACATCTACAGCAGGGACCCGCATGACTGTGACTCAGCAGAGGAGAAGCCAGAGATTGCACATACAGCAAAGCATCTTCCTTATTAGTTCCTTCGACCACACTGGATCAGAAGCAATAGGGATGATCCTTTGCATGTGCTGGGACACCCAGAAGATGCCACGTGGATGGACTGAAACGCAGTTTGGGATTATGGAGGAAGAGAGTAAGATGTAAGTGACTTCTGCTTCCCAAATACACGGTAAAGCCTTAGTAATGTCAAATCTGTGAGTGCCACATTATTTATCTTTGAAAATACTGATCTGCATGTAATGTTGGATGATGAATTGTGGGAAAATTAATCAGGAGAAAAAGAAAGTCTCAGTTTAGACCTCCTGGGATAAATCTTTAGAGACCTAACATATTATCTCACAGTAGCTTTTCTAAATTTGGAAGAAAGAGTGATCAGATTTTTTGGCGATTTGCTATTAAATAGGTCAAATTTATATCTCACAAACTTACAAAAGTAGCTCTATGTGTTCTACATGTTTATAGGGTGCAACTGTGGTATCCTTATAATCAGACATTTCCATCTATTTTATGCAGTTAGAGACCCCACTGAACTGGACATCAGGAATCCGCATTCTAGACTTGATTCTGTAGCTAATGAATGATTATGGGTGAATTATGTAACTGTTAATCAAGACATTAGCCTGTGAGATTAAGAGTTTACTTTAAATTGTATCTTTTTTTGTCTTTTTGAGACAGGGTCTTGCTATGCAGTTCAGGCTGATCTTGAGCTCACTTTGTAGCCCAGGCTGGTCTTGAACTTGCAATGATCCTTCTGCCTCAGCCTCCTGAGTGCTGGGATTACAAGTGTGTGCCACTACACCTGGATTAAACTGTATCTTTTTATAACTTCTAACATGTCAGTTAAGAGTCATTCATTTACTTTATTCTACATTGCTCTGACTGATGTAGGCCTTTAGTCTACATGAGAGTGTCTTGTCTCTATTCCTTTCCTAATGATAGCCAGGTCAGCTGTTAAACTTCTCATTTAAGAGAAGTTGCCTTCTGGCTGCTGCTTTGTCTTTGTTAATTCCAGAGATTTTCTTTCCTTTCGAAAACATTTCATTTTGCCTTCCTGTAATGTCTTCCTGTAATGTCTGATACTTCTTGATTACCTGTTTCTCCATGACAGACGTCTCTAATTTCCTGTCCAGAAAGGAATGTAAGAGGAGCAGCAAAGAGAGCTATGTTTGGCTGCTGGTTTTCTGGGGGTGAAGGTGACCTGTAGAATTTCAAAAAGTTCTCCCCTTTTCAGCCCTGCGTCTCACTCTCAACCTTAGTGGGACCCGTTTTCCTAAGACTGAGGTCTCCTTCTCAGGTCCTTCCCATGCAAGAGACCCATATTTGAGGGGACAACTGACATACTGGCCGTGTGGATGAGATAAGGGGTGTCTAACAGGTCAGTGCACTGCCCTCCCTTCCTTTGTCCAGCTGCTGTCTGAGCCCTGCCTCCGAAGTGCCTGCCCAGTGTGTCCCCTCAAGAGCTTTCAGAACAGGGAGCCCGCTGGCTCCCACTGCTGCCCCTTCTGCTGCTCCAGCGCCTTGCTGAGTCTGCCTTTTCCTCCCCAGCTCTCTAAGGCCTCAAAATGAGCTGAAATCTCAAACCTGATTTGCTTTCTCACATGTTCATATAGTCCTTGTGTGTTTATAGGTATTTTAAAAATTCCTTTACTATTATTTTATGGAAACTTCTGAGGATGAAGATGTAAACAGATATAGACAACCCTCTGCATTCATCTCAGTCTCTACGTGACACACACACACACACACACGCACACACACCCTTAAAAGATGCAACCTGACACAATCAGTGGATAAATGAATGGCAAGAACAAATCTAAACATGTGAAACTTCCGCTCTAGTTTCCAAAACCTGTATATGTACTTAAAGCTCTAACTGATGAAAATATCACAACAGGGACATCTTTGAATAGTGCTGGTGGACAGGGCCTAGTAGGAAAACCTGAAAGAAACAGGTGCTTTTCTAAGGGTGAAGAATTCCACATTTATTTACTCTGTTATAATAGTCAAAGACTTAGCAACCATCTAAAATTTCTTTGGCAGTGAGACAGACAGGAAGGAAGGCTGGCAGGCAAGCGGTGCAGACCTGGAGGCCTCCTCGTGCCAACCCGTCTGTACTACATCATGTATATTAGTGCATGAACCGCTGCTAGCTCTGGCCTGGCTGTTTTCTAGACCGCGGGGAGCTTTGGAGTGGGAGAGTCACTAGGCGTTGGGAGTCAGCAGTCTCATTCACTGCCATGGCACGGAACTTGGCTGACATCCATCACCGGGCCACTCACAGCTCACTATGAAACCATGAGCAGCAATGGAGCAAAATGATGGAGATGTATCATGCGGAATCTTCATTCAAGATGAGGCATTGTGTTGATGGGACGTTTCCCAGGACAGTCAAAAAGTACATCCACACAGGGAACCCCTAAACCCGGTGAGCAGCACCCACGTTAGCAGTGGAGAAGGGCTGCTCTGGGGCTGTCCTCCTGCCCAGTGCTGTGGTCTGCTGCTCCTGTGGGCTGGCTGCTGCCCATTCTGAGAAAGAAGGCACAGACGCAGAGCAGCCCTCCGCTTTGGGAGACATTCGGCAAGCGAGGTGCGTGCTTCTCTGGGGTGTCTGCTCCCAGCAGTCGGCTCTTCTGGACTTTGTTCAGCTGGATCTGCTGCACTTCTGTGGTCACAGGAGATGAGAAGAACTGTGGATTCTCCTACACGGCACTGGGTCCTGGCCCAGGAGTTCCCTTGGCTGGTGGTTCCCTCTGTCTCTTGTCCTGAATTCCATGATCGCCTGGGAACCGCATGTACACTGAGGTTACAATGTCAGACTTTGTGCAGGGGTCCCCAGGCTTGAGGGGAAGCACTCCCTACACCTGCTGGCTTTGTTACTGTCTTTAAATTTTAGCTTCCCAGGGGCCCTGTGGGTTTGATCAAAAGCTTTCACTGAGACTTTGCTGGACCATCAGTGCCTCTCTGGATGGAGCCATGGCCACTGCCAGAGAAGCACAACACACTCCACATCTCAGAACTCTGTTACTCGGAAGACACCCTCCATGGCCCGCGCCCCTCCTTAGTGTTCAGCTTAGGGAAAACACAGTAATTCTTGGGGACCTGCAGCTGCAGGCACACAGTCAGTGTAGACAGATGGCAGGCCATTTGTCGACTTGCAACAATAAAGTCAGCAATGTGACCCTGGGGACCTGCAAGTGTTGAATGATTTCTCCTAAGTAGCTAACTCAGTTCTGGAAGCGATGCAGCCTTAGGGAATGAGGGTTTATTGTGATATTAGGAGGAAACAGTTAATGCCCTCTTTGCTTAAGTTTCCTTGTCAATAAATCAAAGATAATTCTCCTTTCCTCTGGAGAGACTGAGGAGAGACTGGGGAAAATGGAAGAGAAGCATCTTGTAGGCACAGAATATGGAAATGCTCTGTCTGGCAGTGCTATCATGTGCTACCCATAAGATGTTCCCACCAGGCCACCCCCGTGACTCAGGGCAGCACATTACCATGTCTGCGTCTATTTGGTGCTACCAGTACTCCAAGTGCAGTTACATCCCAACTCTGCTTCTTTTGCATACTGTTAATTTACATCCTATTAAATGCCAATCAATTTCACTTTTGCTCCTACTAAGTGCTCAAGATGCTTTATAAAGTATACAATGTGATATCATGACAAACTGATGTAATGACCAGCTGTCTTGAGTTAGTGCCTTGCAGCACTACCCCTGAGGTTTCCTGTCTTACCAGAGAGACCTTAACATTGCCTCACTTTTGGCTAAACTCTATAGAGAAGTCTCTTTCTGGCTGTAGGCCCCTGACCTCGTGTTGTCTGGAGTTTTTTTTTTTTTTTAACTTTAAAACACTTGGAGTTAGAAGTTCTTACCCTGTCTTTTGAAAAGCGAGTCTTCTACAACCAAGGATCCTCTTGCTCCAGGACCCTAGAGCCATTCCTTTGAGATGTAGTCATCAAGAGAGGGTCCCTCTCTCCCAGTCTTTAAAGGAAGGAGATGCTTGAAAGTACCAGTGAGCGACACAGATGGCCTAGTTACACTGCTCTGACACCCTTCAGGACATGTTTACGAGCTCACCCCAATGCTCAAAGACTCTACAGCCTTTGTGTTAATGGATAGAGTTGGGCTCAGTCTCTCTTTCCTATTGCAGTAGTCTTCACTCACCCTATCATAGTCTTGCCCACAAATCATACCGGAAGTGCCTGGTACGATTTTTCTTCCTACTGTGCTCATTGAGTGGGTTGGGGTGTATGATTCCTTTTGTTTTCTTTACCTTAGACCACACATTCTAGTCCCAAATCATTTAATATTTGCTTGTTGTTTTCAAACTTCATATAAATGAAAATGCACCGTACATTTCACATCAAACCACAAGAATAAGCGTTAATGTTCGTTGAAGAAAGAGTTGGATAAGAAAAATTATTATCAAAATAACCATGTTTTTTATATAGCTCTACAAACAAAAGAATGGGTTCAGAGTCAAGAAAGCCAAAACTATTAAGACAAACAAAAATAAACCTTGAGAAATTCTTAATTCATTAATTCACACTAAATTGATACTTTTTCAAACATATGGTATCTTTGACATTGAATTTCTATATCATTTATATCCAGTTGTCTTTATTGGTATACAATTATAACTGTAAAGATAATTCAAGTTTTCTTTAACTCTGTGTCTTTAATGAAAAAATAATGGCATACTAAGCACATTGAAAATTTCCTCTGTTTAACTAATTAGTTTCTAATATTTTCCTCATGCAATAATACAATATGTGTGATGATTAAGAAACTCTAAATGTAACTCTAGTTTCTGATTTCACTGAGATTGGAAATCTTTGTTGATAAAATAGAATAATTCAAATCAGAGAATTCAAAGTGAGTGAAGAAAAATTCTAAAAGAACCAGTATGACTTGCTAATGGAACTAAGTTTTAGCAGCTGGAAAACAATACAAACACAAAACCCTGATCTAGAACTTGGAAGGTGTTACTTCCTTGGAGTATGCAAACATTAGAGTTAGACACAGGTCATTTGCTGGGTGTCTATCCTCTAAATATCTCCAATTCAAAGTACTAGGATACCAAGAAACCACCCATTGTAGACTATAAAAGTAATTTCAGATGCTTAGAACTTCTCCCTCTGCCTCTTACCTGTAATTCTGCCAAACATAGTATCCGTTAGGGAATATTTGCAGATAGTTGGCTTTATTCTTATTTCTGGTCAAGGGAACAGCTCTTTGACTTTGATTATCAAACAGTTGGATAGTCTTCACAGCACTAGCTACTTAAACTTTTTGTCATTATATAGTCAGATATTTCCTGAGACTATAGTTGTCGAAATATTACATTTGCAGGTTTAAAATTGTAATTAAAATACAGTATAGATGCTATACTGCTATTTATGGAAAACATCAATTGTAGAGGGGGAAGAGTATCTTCATTAATCCCGAAGTGTTTTTAGAGCATGTATATAGAAAGGGTATTGTTATCTATTTTCATGTCAGCACCTACACAAGTGCTCTTTTTAGCTGTTTATAGCATTTTAAAAATGTTATGCAACTTCCTTCATTTCTCTAGAGTGTCCCAGCTGGAAGTCAAACCCATATATTTTCTGCAAATGTAATCAGAAAGATTCATACCTATTGTTGGGGGCAATTAGCAAACTTTGCAAAAGAAAATATTTCCACATTTTCTGTAGCAAAATGCCTCTAAGACTAATTAGAATATTTTTATTACAGCTGCTTTTCTAGGTGCTTAGTGAAATTTATAACTGACATTAAGCACAGAATTTTGGAGCTGCACATTGTATTTACTTTGCTGAGCTCACCACTACCTGACTGGAATAATCAAGAAGGGAAATTTACAAATACAGTAGATAGAATGACAAAATTTCCACCTATATTAACATCTGAAAGATTAAAGCTCGTTGATCAAAAGAAGATCTAGGTCTTCCTGAAATAGTGCAGTCTTTCTCAATGGTTGTCTAAAAATAATAAAATTTTAATAACAAAACTTCTAACTATGTGTAAAATATGATTGAGATTTTATGTTTTGGGAAAATACAAAAGCAACTGTCACGCTATTCTGATTTCTGCTCTTCGAATAGTTTAAACGTGAAGAGTTGTTATTCAGACATCGGGAGACGCGAATTGTGTCACAGCCTCAAAGTTAAGGCATGAACTGGGGAGATGATGTCCTTTCCAAACTTTCTTGTCCAGAAATCTTGGAGGCCAACAAGGTTAAATAAGACCCTGGGTTGCACAAGATTGAACTACTTGGTCTTGGAGTGCAAAGAACTGAAAGATAAGTCCTACTCTGGATCACTCTTTCTCTATCCAGCGTGTGGGGAGCATAAAGTTGGTCTGAGGCATTTCTTCAATCACCTTCCTCCATGAAATCAGAGAATCGAAGCATGTGGTGCACTATCTCCACCCAGTGGTAACCTTGATGATTAAATTTCAGTCTTCCAAATAGCGCCCCCTTGGGTTTAGCGACACCTCGTACTCCCTGGGGGATTATAAATCCGCGAAAGTTGTTAGAAGATACACTACCTTACTGAACGTAATTTTATGACTCTGACCTTGCCTATGTATAAAGAATAGAGTGCAATTACATGATATTTTTGAAGATTGCACAACTTTCGTTGAGGTAAAAGCTCCTTTTTCTGAAGACTTGAAGATTTATTCCATATTTTAAAGTTCAGAGAATGTTCGTGAATGTGAAGGGATCTCTTACAGTGATTTGTGACCCCAGAGCCCTTCATTGGAAATCCATTTACAGAGTGTTGTTGAGGCTGGCGAAGGTGAGGGGTCACTCCTGGATCAATAAGTAAACCCTGCCACTTTAGGGTCAGCAAAGTTAAGACTTTTGAAAGGTAGACCTGAGTTGAGAGTTTCAGCCTCAGGACAAATTTTCCATTTCATTCTTATAATCGATAGGCATTAGTCAATTATTTTAGGCCTTACATCTAACAAGGCTCTAAAATTCTTTCTTTTCTTTTTGACTGTAACATGCATAACCAACATGAGCATTCTTATACAAAAAGAGAAATCATAAGACTAGATTAGTGTCTTTCAAACGTGCTCTATGATATGATTGATTGTAATGTTTGTTAAAAATACAGATACTTTTATCTCTGATGAGATTCCAGTTCAGTACCTTGGAGGGGAGATGAAGAATCCATATTTTTTTAAAAACACATTTCCTGGCAATTGCTTTAACTTTGCATGCAGAAAAACAATGGACTGAGTGATTCCCATAAATTCTTAAAAAAAATAGAAACAAAATCATTCCCTGGTTGGCAAATAAACTAGCAAAAAACTCTGGTAGACTGAGTTTGAGGATAAAAAGAATAAGGAAAAAAACTCTAGATAGGAAGGAAAGCCTTAAAGTGCTAGACAGGTTTCACTGGCTCAACCTTTCACCCAGTTACCATGACAACCTTAGTATTTGCTTCCCTGTAATTGGGAGAAAATTAGATATTAACCTGGGTAGGCCTTTGGAGAAAGAGATCTTTCAGACAGAAGTGCTGACTTAGGTTGTTTGTGGACTGCATGCCTAATTCTTTAATCACATCTCATAGCGGGCCTTGCTAACACCGGAATCCTCTTGCTTTTCTCACATAGTCATGGGAAATCCAGAGGAAAAAATTAGGACTAAAATGAGATCTGTTAGCCCAGGTCCCCTTGTTTTGCTCCAAAGCCGTTCTTGATATACGAGAAAGCTAAAGAAGATGTGAGTGTTGTCTCTGTCTGTTTTACAGTTGGGAGGGCATGTGGTCTGAACTCTGAATTTTAAAAAGTGAGGAATCTAAAGCCCAGAGAATGTGAATGACTTTCCTATAGAGTAAAGATCATAGGATCCAGGAAAATAACCCTGGTTATTCTCCTTGCCCATTATACTACTCAAGCTGTTCCTCACTTTATTTTCCAAACGCAGAATGCATTCATGACTTTTCTACACTGGGAAACAATCTGAAAATAAAAGTGACACACACATTGCCTCCGATTATCAAGGCAAGACACCGATTCCTGGAGAGCAGTGGTAGACAAGTATCCATCTGCTTGGTCCCAAGGCTGGTGGCTCCCGGCCCTGCCCTCTCCTGATTCTTTTTCCAGAAAAGAAAAGCCCATGCATTCTGTAATGGAGCAAACAACACAGTGTGATCACTCTCGGAAGGAATCTGTCACATAATAGCATGCTAGTAAGGCTTTAGACACATTAGAATCTGTCATATAGCAGCATAAACATTTTAATGTAATTTTCAAAAATATTAGCTTTCAAACACCCCTTTATGAAAAGGATGCTGCTGTTTTGTCTCATTATGGATAATTACAAACCCTCATTCATTAGCATTAGGATGAGACAGAATGGATGTGGGAGGGAGAGGTACTCACAATTCAATTATAACCTGCAGGTTACTGTGGAGAATGGCGTGCAAGTCAAAACCAAGCAACAGGGTTGAAATTGTCTAGACAGAGGAGAGGTGGGGAAGAGGAACTCTTTTGAGTAATTAGACAACAGGAAGTATTTTCTTCCCATTCTGGCCACTTTCAGTACACAGCATTGAGTCCTCGGTAGTCAGAGAAAGTCAAAGGCAAGAGAACAAACCCTAGGAATACGGCTGATGGTGTGGCCTAAAGAAAAAGGTGTTTGTCTGGAAGGATTTCCTGAATGCTGATGGATGATAAAATTAAATAATGATATAGCTCACATGTTATTTATTAGCACCATGCTGTAACCAACTGAGCTAACTGGCCACTGCTCATATGTTACTTAATGAATACCATCTTCAGCAAAATCTTGTGACATATTAGAATTATATTAGTTGGGTTATAGTGTCTATGTTTGGGGCCGAATAATGTGGAGAAAAGTCAACCATCTGACACATGGCAATGACATGTTCATAGTGACTGTTAAAATGTTGGGAATAGAAGACAGAGGTGACTTTAAGGAGTCTCTATGACCTTCCTGAACATTCTAGGGAATCATGGATAATGTTGGATCCCAAGATGGATTTCCTACAGTGAGGCATCATGGGAGACTGTGGTTCTTTATCCAGACATTAATAGAGATTTGGAGACTTTTGGGCAGTCCCCAAAGGTGGAAAGCTTAGAGATGCTATGTTTCCAGTATCATACATAGAGACTCTTATGATTATATTTTGCTTTTTCTGCTTGGGGCTGGAAGATAAGGGAGGAAACAAGAGATAAAGAAAATGTCTTGCTGGTGTGGAGACCACAATTTCCAAAGTAAATGATTTGCCCATGAAGCAGAGCTTTCTTCTTGGAATGTAAAAATTTCTATTCCAAATACTGCCAGCTCCCCAAGAATTACTTCTCAGGGAGTCATTAAAGACATCTTGTACATATGAAGGTTGATCTATGAGGGTGAATCACATGTGGAAGAATTGTGGGGTGGTGTATTTGGAAACGGGTCTCTACAGTTCCGTATTGTTTGGTCAGGACAGTGTCTTGTGCAGGGGTCCTTATATATTTGAATTAGAAAGATCTCAGAGTTTTGTAAGAAAAGTTCTCATTAAGCTACTCTTCTGACTTTTCTTCAAAATAAATGCAATCTTGATGTCTGGAGAGGTTTTTTTGTTTGTTTTGTTTTGGTTTTGGTCTTGGAGGAGAATTTATAGAATTCCAGAAGGTAGAAATTTTTGAAATTTCCCCAACTGAACATGGACATTCTGAATGCACATAAAAGAGGGAGGCCTTCCTGGAGGTTGGAATTAAAAGGCTGTGTGGTTTTAAAGGAAGTCTTCTGGTCATCAAGCCACAGCCCACCTCATCCCCTGACTCTGTGGTACTATGGGAGAAAGTGGAACCCGTGGTCTGGAGCCCGTGCCGTCCCCCAAGGAATCTCACTCAGGAGCTGAGCAGCTGTGTGCACATTTCGCCACTGAAATGAAGGGTTCATGCATTGTCTTCTCCACTCTTTGGCATCCTGAGTACATCGTCTCCTAGCACATCATTGACATTTCTTTCCAAATTTGGGCAAGCATCTTCCAACCAGACAAGAGGAAGCACTCAGGGGAAATAGAAACAAAAAGAAACACAAAGATTCATCATAACAAAACAACAGATGAATATTTAAGCTAATTTAAGTAGGACCAATGAGCTGCATAAACTGTATCATTAATCACTCTGGCACACATGAGCACACTTTCTGGGCTGAAAATTGCACCATTAAAATTCAGCAAAAGTCACGCAGTAAAAGTCTTTACTGAATGCAGCTAGTGCTGACTCTTTCCCAAGTTTATGACCGGTTTTGTGCACCACTTAGCAGACGTTTGTCTCTTCCCTTCACTTCTGAGTAGAGAAATGGTGAAACTCTTGAGGAAGGATGATTTCAGAGGACCCTTGGAGTTGAGGTGTAATTTAGCACGACTTGCCTGACACATTGTCGTAGTCATGATGGCAGTGGTGTTTGGTGAAAAGAATGACAGGGATGGATAGGGACACTAACTAGCAAGCGGCAAAGAAGTGACTGAACACAGCCATCTCAAGCTGTTACCACCTTCAGGACACTAGGTGGGTCGGCCTGGACAGTGTCACAACACTGAGCTTCAGCAGAGTTTGTTTTGTGTTCAGATTTGAAGCTGTTCCTGACAATTCAGGCCTTAAAAGATCTGTCCCATAAGTATTGCTGTCACACTGATGGCCTGGCAGACAGTGCGGCTGCTGAAGAAAGGGACTGCGGGTGTCACAGGGCCTTCAGCCAGCGGGGCCACTGGGCAGCCATTAGCAGAACACATAAAAAAAGGCCAAAATAGTCAATGAGCTGTAATAAGGACTCAAAAAACATGGACATGCTGATACAGTCCAGACAGAAACACGTGGAGCCCACTGACAGGACCCGAGCACTCCTGTCACTACAGTCATTAGGGTTACTGCCCGTCTGTGGGGAGCAGGAACATGCGCTGTCCTCTGTGGGCTCCTGTGTGTCACTGTGTACAGTATATGGTTTATTATTATTATTATTGCTATTATAATTTATGTTTTTGAGGCAGTGTCATGCTATGTAGCCCAGGCTGGCCTCAGACTCACTGCAATCCTCCTGCCTCAGCCTCCAGAGTGCTGGGATTATAGATGTGCGCCACCACGCCTGACCTATCATTTATGTTTAAAAATCTTCATTGCTTGTCATCAAAAACCCCTGCTTTAAAGAACCCTAGTGATGAGATTGCATTAATAGTTTGGTGAGGTTAGGGCAGAGGCACTGATGAGGCAGGGAAGAGAAAGGCTGCGGGAATGGAAGGAAGTGGGAAAGACGGTGTGGTGGGGAAAGGGCGTCCCTCTCACAGTCACCTGTGCCTGTCACCCCCAGGGAGATGGAGGCAGTGGAGTGGTGGTGTGTGACCGTGGGTGAGGGATAATGGGGCAAATGTCAGGGCAGATACCCTTCTCTCCCAACCTTGTCCTCTGCTCCATGACTGTAGCTTTGAAGTGAGCCCCTTCGGCTTTGGGGAGACTGAGGGCTTATGGATCTCCACCACTGGTCTTCTCTGCACCGTGGGTGCTGGCCTGTCCCCATCTGCGTCCTCTTTGGGGGCCCTCCAAGCAGCTGGGTGACTTCCAGCTCATCCCTGTGCCCTGGGCTCTCATATTCCTAGCAGAGGTACTCTCTACCTCATCGCCTCCGTGGGCATGAGGTCCCCAGCACTCCACGAATCAGGGTCCTCTTTGCCATTGGGGTTCTGGAAACCCTTTTTTTCTTTCAGGATTTGACCTCTGGGGCTCTGGAAGGTCATCCCTGCTGCATCACACAGACTGACCAAGGTCTTCTGGAAGCCTTGGGCCACCCTCAGCACAGGGCAGGTCACATTTCCTATCACCTACTTCCTCACAGACTGTGTCTTTCTGCTGAACAATGCCCTCTCTAGGGTCAGGAGCGTATCTTACTGTCTTTTCTGGTTCCTAACACCTAACTGGCTCAGTGGCTCCCAACAGTGCTTCTGGCCTGTTTGGTAAATTTCACTGAGTTGGGGCTGGGGATTTAGCTCAGCAGCATAAACATCTGCCTTGCAAGTGCAAGGTCCTGAGTTCAATTCCCAGTACTGTTAAAAAAAAAAAATTTCACTGAGTTGATTATGTCAAAAACAAACAAGCAAAAAAGTCACCCAACCTTGATCCCGAAGCTGCTTCTCCAAGCCTATCGGCATTACTTTTCTTTGTTCCTTTACTGCCAGAAACTCACACAACAGTCTACAGTAGATGGAGAAATAAGCCAAATAAGCCTTTCACTTTAACAACGAAGCCCAGAAGAAGAAGCATGGCAGATTATCAAGTAAACAAGTCTGTGACTGACTCAGCGCAGAGTGGAGGAGGGACATTTTGTCGGGTGTTGCCCGAGATACAACTATTCTGAAGTTTGACCTTAGGGTTTGTTCTGAAGTTTGACCTTAAGGTTTCCCTTTAATTATGGCAGCACCCAGTCATGCTGGACTTCTTTCCCACCCTCATCTTGGGAGACAAACACACCCATTGTTACAGCAAAGTGGTTGAAGGCACGTAATTAAGGGTGGTTACTGCAATAAAGGAAAATATCATTGCTTTGGCTTAAATCACAGCCTACCTTTCTAAAGCAAATAGTGGACATTGTGAAAGAGCAAATACTATTTCACAGAACAATGTGGGGTTCACAATCTTAGAATTCACTCCTTCTTTACTTATTTCTTCCAATGTAAAATAATAAATAGATAAGCAACTAAATGGCTTTCCCTGGTATGTTCCTTGGCCAAAATCAGTAAGAATTCTCCAAGACGATATATCAATAGGGTGAGAATATGATAGGCAAAATTAAAAAACCCCGGCATTTATTTCCACAAATCATGACTTTTCTTCTGTTTTGCTCCTACATATATTTTGTGGGAAACATGCCTTCCTAGACCACATAGATATGCAGTAAACTTGGAAACACAGTTAATCTGAGACTAGTGATAAAAGTAAGATGAATTGCCATTGCTTTTCTTTGCTTTTAGTACAAAGTATATAACTTCTTTTGTTTGTTTTAGCAAGCTCGATGTTGGTGAAGATTTTAAGAATCATTGTTGACCCTATCTTCCCAATGTGTATTATCTAGCATGGGAAACTAATAGATGCTAATTATGACATAAACCCCAACAATGTGACAGCTAGAGGTGAAACAAGTTGATTTTTGGGTTCTCATAGAACTGTAGAATACTCTGAATGCAGGAGATCGAAGGAGACTTTGAAGACTCTGAAAGATTCTGTAGGAAGAAGAGGAAACTGCTTTCCCTACGTGCAAGGGGGAAAGCTGCTAGCCTGTTGGGAGAGTGCCGAGTGGCTTAGGCCCCGGTCTTTATAAACAGAGAAGACCCTCAGAGGAATCCACAGGATGAATTTCAGGTGTGCAGAGCCAGGAAGGGAGTCAATGCTGAGAGCACAGCCAGGAAGGAAGTGAATGCCAGGAGACTTTTCCATAAAGATATTTTCACACCTCTGAGGGATCAGGATCTGCACTGACCTGTTTAAATCCAGCAGACCTGCAGAGCTTCGCTCTGATTTAGATCGAGCTAGGGGGTGGGGAAGGCAAAGATGAGGGCCAAGAAAGGAAAAGGCATTTTACCACCAAAATAATGCTAGAAATTCTAACTAGTGCTGTGTCTTAAGGACAAAATACCTAATACTCACAACTTACAAGGGAGTTTCATTGTGGCTCACATTTACATTTACAGCCCATAGTCAGCTGACTCCAAGTAAGAAAGGGCAGAGCAGAGAGGCCTGGGCCAGGGGGCTGCTTCTGTCATGGTGTCTGGAAGCTCAGAGAAAAGCAAGGAACTGAGGAGGGAAATGCAGCCCTCCAGCACCGGTCTCCCCACAGTGATCTGCTTCCAGCCAGGCTCCCTTCCCAAGAGCACACTTGGCCCTGATCTGCTCTGTGGATTAATTCACAGATGAGACCCCTCTCCTCCCCCTAGTATCTAGTCGCCTTCTAAAATTCAACTTTTGTGCAAATGTGCCTATTGGGGAGCTAGTCTATACCATAACATGAATTTACAAAACTATTTGCTTTGTTCTTTTCTTTCTTTCTTTTCTCTCTTTTTGGTACCAGGAATCAAACTCAGGATCTTACACTTGCCCAGCAGGTACTTGTGCATCTGAGCTACATCCCTGGCCCTTTGTTCTGATATAAATATGAAGTGTCCTCCAAAACTTGTGTATTGGGGGGCCAGAAGTGTAGCTCAGTGGCATAAGCACCTGCCTGGCAAGGGTGAGGTCCTGAGTCTGACCTCTGGTACCAAAAACCAAACCAAACCAAACCAAACCTGTATACTGGAGGCTTGATCCTCAGTACAGCAATGTTCAAGGTGGGATCTAAGCAGGTGACTGGGATTTTTGGGGTGCTAATCTCATTTATGGATTGCTCCATTGGTAAGTTCATAGCAGAATGGGCTGTAAGGGGCTAGGCTTCAGTTGGAGAAGAAGGTCACTGGAGTCATTCCTGTCCTCAGCTCTTCTTTCTTGCTTTTGCTCTCTCCTTCTCTCTCTCTCTCTGTCTCTCTTTCTCTCTCTCTCTCTCTCTCTCTCTGTACTTCCTTGCCGCCATGAGGTAAGCAGCTTCCTTCTGCCATATTCTTCCGCCATGATATTTCTGTCTTACCACAGGCCTAAAAGCACCAGAGCCAGGTGATGATGGACTGATACCTTGGAAACTATGAACCAAATTATCTTTCCTCCTTGACATTGTTATTCTTGGGTATTTTGTCATAGTGATGATACAACACAATACTGGAAGAGAACTGAAATTCACTGATCTTCACATTTTTAGGAGCTTTGGGTCAATTTACAGGGAATGGATACTAAGGCTTAGTTCTTTTTACAACTGTTCAACTCAAGTAAACAAAGAAAACAAACTGTGTTACATGGAAACCCAGTCTTTGATGCTAAGACTTGTCATGGAAGTCAGTCTCTCTTCATGCCAAAAACAAATGCATGAGACACATGTTCCTACTACAGAAGGTCTGGTTGGAAACCAACATGGAGGATGCTCCTAGGTCCCCATAGTCCTTGCTTGACCTCAGTCACTTCCTCTGCTAAGTGGCAGGGGTCTCTTCTTTCTCCCAGCCTATTCTGAAAGCTCAATGTAGTTCAAACATAACTCACATTCCTCAAATCCTGATACCTCTCCTTTCCCACTTTGTTCCTTGATTCATATGATTGTAGTTCATCGTATGATTTTTTTCTCTTAGCTATTAGTGCTTAGTTCCTGAAATATGTTCTTGAAAACACAACCAGTAATGTGCTGATATTACTGTCATCCTTTGGAAATGAATTTTCTGCCCCTAGCACAGATAATCTCTTGATTCTATCTTATAATCATAAATATTTTAAATACATAAACTGACATTAAGAAATTACGGGAATTCCACCATTACTATCATCAGCCTATATTTACAGAGGCCTCATAAACTACCTAGACTAATGGCTCAATAAATCAATATTTAGCAGCAGCTTCAATTAGGCCTCGGGTCCCTGGCAGATATTCATAAAGCCACGGAGATCAGATGTGAGAGTGGTGTCAGAAATTGCAGGAACTGATCATGTTATTTTTCCCAATTTGATGACCAACCCAGTCACTAGGGAGTAGCTAGAGCTCCTGGGACGCTTTGAGAGAGTTCTCAGGCTTTTGTGCATCTGTGGAATCTTCCTCCCTATCTTTGCAGTGAGTTTGCATAGGAAGCATTTGTGTCTTATGAAGTCTTGCACAGGAAGATTAAAAACCCCTGTACCTGCCTTTAACAAAAACAAAAGAAAAAGAAGAAGGTTAGGCCATTAGAACTGTGTTTAACAAATCTTTTGATCAGACATTCTTTTACCTGTTTAGAAGCACAGTTTTTAAATATATCGAGTATCATGTACAGAGAGTCAAAAGGACTCCAGTGTATGTTATGAATTCTGCTCTTTCCCACTTTTTAAATTGTCCTAATGTAGATGGACATTTCTTATTAACTTTTATGGTTGAAGTTCTTGACAACATGCTTTTTGAACTGAATAATGTTTCAATAAGTTTAGAATCTCAACTAATTTAGGTTCTAATCAGAACTAGTTAGTCTCTACTTATGCTGTAAATCTAGGATATGTTTATAGAACAGATTTTGGCCATATTGTATAGCTTGTGGAAACAATGTAAGATTTTATTTTAATTCATATTATTAATATTCTTTAGATCTTGTTTAGTGCTATCAGTTTTAAAAACACTTACTTTATAATATAATAGTAAGAAAACATTCCATCTACCCCCAATCCCATGTGAATATATATAATTTTATCATCCGTTTTACTTTGAAAAATTTTTTATATTATATATTTATATTATATTATATATAATATATATTTATATTTTAATGGAATGTAGTTTCTTTGTTTGCCAAATGAACTGGAGAATAGCAGTTAGTTTCATAACATATTGACAAATTGTTTAGGAAAATAATCTTTTTCTTTTTGTTTGTTTCAGTGACCAACTTGGGCAAATTTATGCAGATGAGACATTTGTCACTTAGTCCGGGGCAGCAGAGCTGTTGAAATAATGTCAGTGTAATTTATTTGATCTACCTAGAGATCTTGTGTTTTGTGTCCAGCACTGTTATAATGCCTGATAGATGAGCTGGGTTTGATGGAATATATTTCCTGAAGATAACATTTCAAATCCAAAATGAGTTAAGACTTGTTCTCTTTGTGAATCATGGAAAGGGAACATGTTCTATCCTTAGAATCTGTTAGTCAAGAAATCTGAAGTCAGCAAATCAGCTAAAGAGGGTGATGCTTCAGACGCACTCTCCTTCTTAGAACTCTCCCCTTGAATGCTGTACCTAGGATCTAACTATTTTTAAAAATCTATATGGCCAGGAACAAAGTAGCCTTCTTATTTAACCAGAAAGCTCCCTACTAAAAATAACCAAAATGCTAGCCAGGTAATATGATCAGACATTTTCCTTCTTTAAATTTCTCTGTGCTCCAAAGTTTTGTTGATGAGCATGTGTGACTCTTGTTATCAGAAAAATAAATGCTTTTCAAGCAAGTGGTTTCTCTTGTGGAGCAGTGTGGTTCTGCTGTTCTCTTTTATCTCTCCACCTCTGCTCTCTTCCGGCTGCTGCTCCCAGGCAAGCTAGATAGGCAAGCCTGACATCAACGCTGCTAAAGAGCGATATGGCGCGGGGCGTGGGAGCCGGGTTCCCAGGAGCAGCCGCGGTCTCCAGGCAGGCAGATAGCACCAAGCAGTCACAGCCGGAAGCCACGCGCCTGGGGAGGCGTGTCAAAGCAACAGATGAATTCACCCTACACAAATCAGGCACCAGGGACTGCGGGCAGGCAGAAATGTCACAGCAGCACCATCCTTCTGCAGAGCGAAGGGGTCTGCAGGGAACCGATTTCCTCTGGGGGGGCCCAGGCTTCTCCCTGGTTCCTCTGCAGAGGGCGTGGAGATTCACGGGCAGGAGCAGAGACTGGTGGACTCAATTCAAAACTAGTACCTGCCTCACAGGTTGTGCTTATTAATTATTCTTATTTTTCTTCTTATTATTTTTCTATTTGGAGCTCAAAATAAACTGGGCTGTACAATATGTCTTAGGGCTTGTGAATCTTACTAGGCTTCAGAAAACTTCCTCATAAACGTGGCTGTAAATGTAACTTAAGGGAAGCCTGGGATCGGAGGCTAGTAGCCCCCTTCATTAGGCGCTGATAGGATGCTTTTGGATATACCCAGCCAGTGAATTGGAAAGAATTAGAATCTGAGCCCTTAAGAGGCTGAAAATACGTATCCTAATCCACCAGATCTGCAAAACAGTGTTGAAATCGCTCACCTGGAAAGTTTCGTTTTGAAAACTGCTTATTAATCTCTTTGTATTGTGGATTGAAATCCTATTAGGAAAAAAAAAAAGACTCAGCTTTCCTACTGGTTTTAAGGTGAGACACAAGGGTCTGTCTCTGCAGTGGGAGGTCCGCGTTGGAGGGTGAAGGAGGAATGTCTGTAGATGCCCGGATGTTCCAGTGCCTCTTGGAAGGGAGCTGGGGGCGGTCTAATGCTTTCAGCTCAGTTAGCATACTGGCTACAAATTATGCGATGCGAACACGTCACAGGTTTAAAATCCTGTTACACCTCCAGCCTGTGGTCATTGATACAGAACACCACCAGCAAGAAGGCTGATTCTTGTGTCCTGCTTTCCCGTATGGGGTTCCTCCCCCAGGAGTTTAGCTGTGTCCTTGAATTCCTGAACCCGTGTTTGTTGAGGCGTCTGTGACACAGAGGAAGTCTCAGGGAACAGGGAGAGCTGTCTCAGCTTGAGGGGCATCAGCCCTCACACATCTGATAGCTAGGAATTCCATTAAAACTCTTGCATAGCAAAGACCAAGGAAGTTATTTACAGTTTAAAAACAAAATGTTACCTGATGTCCCACCAATAAAAGGGGTAAGATCTGTGGATTTCCTTGATGCTAATGCGTAGGCATTTTCCATCACTTACCAGCAACCCTGAACAATGCTGTGAAAAAGATGTGTTCATTCTCAGGAAAAAAGAAACACTACTTGGGCTTGTGAAAACTCAAGGGCATGCCGGTGGGGCTCCACACTAATAAATAGTAACAAATAACGTTTGGTCCTCACATCCTTCTCACGGGAACCTCACATAAAATCAAACCACTCCTATTTTCCTTTTCGGAAACCTGTCTCAGCTGGGCCTCCTCCAGTTACACACAGACACCTGCCTGTGTTCTGTTCTAATTCTAGCACAGCACCAGTCTGCAGTTGGCGGCTATTTCCTGGTTGGTTGCTGTTTTTCTGTAAGCAGGAGAGCTTCTCTTTCTTTAATTAGGGCATCTGTTGAGATCTCCAAGCTGTGCTGAGTGGATTCTCAGTGCTCCACTAATGGATTTCAAAGCTATTTTTTCCCCCGATCTCTTTACACTCCTGAGGGGCAGGGGGAAGGCAAAGATTCAGATTCAAAGAGGAATTGTGGGAAATGACCATTACTTTGCTTTAGTGACAACTGGGCAGGAGCAGGGCTGTCCCTCTGGGCCCAGGTATTTCATTATATCAATAGAGTTTGATGTGCAATGTAGAGCAATTGGTGGACTGGTGATTAGGATCTCAGCCAGGTGTTTATTAAATAACTACAATGAATAACAGGATTGTATTCATCAACGGCCCTGTCCCAGTGTATGTCTGTAAAGTTTATTGTTGTCCACGAGAAAGGAAACCTTTCCATTCCTAAGCAGTACAGAGCTTGCGGCATGCCCATGCCAGAGAGGTACAATTCTTACAAATTTCCTTGCTTCTATTTATCTTCAAAATTCATCTTCCGTATCAAGTTTAAAATCAAGCGATCCCGGGCAGCCCCCAGCCTGTGAATGGATTCTATTCCAGATTATCCTTTGAAAATTCAGAACCCGTTTTCCTATAAACGCTACAGTGATTGATCTCCAAGGGAGGCTTTTAGTGGCAACAAGAGAAAGTGAAATAATTGGTGCACAGTGGTCAGTGCTGACCTCATTCAGGAGCATTGCACTGGATAAAAGACACATTCTAAAATGCCCTGGACTTAGAAGGGACAGAGGCTGGAGGAAGCGATAAGGGAGTTTATCAGTTAACAGCTGTGGGGCTGAACCCTCAAGACTGTTCTGCACTCCTGGATGTTGGTTAAAACTCTGACTTAAAACACCCGGGTGCCACTACCGCCTGGGGCACAGGTGAACGTTAAAAACATTATTAGAGCAAAAGTCACTTTGCCATTACCCCCTCAATTATTCCTCGTCCCTTTGGGACCAAACTTCTCCTATTGTTCTTACCACTTTCTGAAGCAGCAGTAAAAGTCCTCTTTTGAGAGTGTCTTTAGTTGCATGATTATGGCTGCTCTGATATCTGGAATCAGCTCACATTTCCTTTCCATAGTCATTCTGAGTTTGGGGACGAGGCAGAAGTCCCCCAGTGGCAGATCTGGTGAGAATGTGGGGGAGAACGCACTGCAGTATTTTTAGAAGTCTGCCTTTCCATTTACTGTGTTCTTGGTCACATCTCCTAAAGACACTCAAGAAAGATTATTTCCGGTACTGCTTCCAAAAGTAGCAGAAACAAGCGTTTGAAGCAAAGGGCAGTGCTATATTTTGATGGGGCTTTGCGGCAATATGTCCTTTACTGTAATATTTTTTAAAAATTTAAACATTCACTATTTCTGCCACACCCACATATGCTTAAACTTTCTGGATTACTAACTCCAACCCATAAAGAAGCAACAAATACTTCCCCTTCGGGCCCATCAGTCATCCCAAATCTTCCCCTGCTGCACATTGACCTGCCCTGCCTCTCAGTAGGAAGTGTAAACTCAAAGTAAAGAATGCACATTTCCTCCTCTAGATGTTTACAAATACATTCTTGATCTTGGACTCAGCTGACAGCTTTTCCAAGTGCTATAGAACTTTGCTGTTGGCAGTTGTAGAAGCTTGATCCAGGACTTCGTTCTTCCTTGGCCAGCAACTGTAATAGCTCAATGAAGCCTTTTATTTCAGAAACCCTCGGCCTCTGAGAGTTTTGGTTTAACACATTATTATATATACTTCTGAACACCGTCATGCGTACTGCTCCAGAAGTAAACCACATCCAGCCTTGTCAATCAACATTATTTTGTTCCCAGGAGCATAGTCCCTTATTTTAAATTAGTTTGCCCAAGAAAGTGCCACCAGAAATTCCACAAGGTCCATTTTCCTTATGGTGTTACTTCGCTTTGTTACAAATAATCCTAACAACACATCTTCTGTTCCCATCAGACGTGATTATGAAGCTCACTGATAGCCTTTCCTGTGCACCTTTGCTGCAAAACATGTGTATTACCGATACCAATTGACTGATCTAAGGTGATCAGGAAAATTTTGTTCATTACACCAAGGACCAATGAATTAGGGGCTGTAGGATACAAGGTCTTTTTTTTTTTTAATCAAAAATATAAACAAAAGAGCCTCCATCTTGGACTGCAGTCCCTCCTAACACTGAGAAATGACTGCTCACATTAAATTCTGAGAACCCAGCTGTGAAGCAAAGATAGCTTATCCACAGCCGAGGACTTTCTGTTCACTGCACCCCTTCCAACTTTCCTTCCCCTCAGCAACCCTTCATACTCCCCACTTCACCTCAGTTAAACTAGTCAGTCACAATAGATTATGAGCCTCTAACCCAGCCAGTGGAGGAAGGGTGAGCTGCTTCTCCTGCCTTAGGGATAAAAGGGCCAACCCTCCTTTGTCCTGTGTGCCTGCTGCCTCAGGCTTGTGCCCTCCTGCAGGGGTAAAATCTCACCTTGTTGTGACCTCTCACTCAGTGTTTGAGTGCATTCCTTCCAACAGCAACAATTTGGATTTGGGGCTTATTTTTGACAGGGCTGATTTATGATGCAGTGGTGGTGAATGATACCCAAAGAGGGTCCACTTTGAGAAAGTATTTTCTTCCTTCTTTTAAACACAGAGCTGCAATAAAGTACTAATCTGTTTTCTTCTGCTAAGATATTATGTCTCCATTCATATGATGTCTGGGACTGTGGCAGCCATTTTGGAAGAATGGGGTTTTAAGGGACATGCGGGGAGCACAGGAGTTTTGGCCTCTTCCAAGTTTAATAACAGCTAATACCTCTATCCACTTAACTTCTTGCATTGTGGATATATTGGGCATTCACCGCTGACAGCACATAATCTGCTTACCTAGAGCTTTAGTGATACTTTAGTTCCACTATTTACTCTGCATGGAGGAAAGTCCTTGAAACCAACACACTGGAACAATAGCTCTCTCCCCTTGATATAAGGTCAGTTTGAGAATGAGTTTCTATTGTCAGCATGTTGGGGGTGTGTGGAAAAAAGTGAAAACACATCTGACAAGCTTCTCCTGAATCTCATCTATGTTGCATGTTTTTATTTCTGTGAAAACTCCCAGATTACTGGGTATTTGTTCATCTAACTGGTATTAATACTTTTCACTCATGAGCAGTGAGAGAGAAGCAAATTTAAAATAGAGTCTGCCAAAAAAAAAAAAATGTGTGCACGCTTCAGGGAAAGAAAAATAGTGTGATATTTTACCCAACAGATGGTGTTACCCTCATAGAGAGGACCTTAGAGGACGCTGTAATCCAGGAGACCCACTACTCTACCAGGCCTTAGAGAAGAAATTGGAAATGCATGTGCAGCAATCACAATGACCAAGGTCACCCAAGCAGCAGTTTGCCTTGCTAATAAATGTCTGGAAGCTCATGGTCACCACCTTGAGCACCTCTTGTATTTTTAGAGGCCAAAGGTAACTTGTATTAACCTCATGATATCTCAACACATTTAGTATTAAAATATTTAAACAAGTTTTTCTTTTCCTGCCGCGTGAATACATGTTTTGGGGAGACTGCGTACTGAGAAACCAGGTTCCTCCTATCAAGTTATCAGGAACAAGGAGCATGATGGGACAGCCTGGGGAAGGGTGTAGAAACAGCATCAAAAAAAAAGATAAACAACAACAACAGCAACAACACCCCAGAAATACCAGCACTGTCAGTTACAAAGGGAGGCTGAATCGGTATGACTTGAAGTTAGACAACTACAGTGTTTCTCCTTCTCCTCTCAGCAACCCCAATTCCAGCAAAGTTTCCTATTAACAATTCCAGGTATTTGAAGCACACACAGAGTCTTTCTTGTTGGCACTTATGATGGTCTGATAGAGCAAGTTAGAGCTTCCCTTTTCTTTGTAAGTTATATATCAGGTGATTAAAATTCAGAGATGAAAGTAGAAGTCTTATTAGTCCTTAATAATGAAATAAGAGTAATGGCTGTGAATGTTTTATACTCTTGCTTCTATGGCGTGTATCTAGATGTCCCTCAAAGCCTCATGTGCTCATTGTGGGGCTTTGGGAGTGACCGGATCATGGACGTGTGACACTGGGTGAGTTCACTGATTGGTTTAGTGTAGTTATGGGTGTGCATTATGGATCTGCTAGAGGAAAGACCCTCCATGGGTGTGGTGCCACCAACCAGTAGGCTTGTACCCTGGATGGAACAAAAAAGGAAAGAAGAAAGGTCTTCCTGCTTCTTGTCTGGTTTGCCATGGGCAGTGTCTCCTCTGCCCTGCCACAGCCTTGGAGCCAGCAGGCTTGTGGGCTGCAGCGTCCTAGTGCTAGCTAAAACACGTCTTTCCTCCTTAGCCTGTGAGTATTCCTATGACTGAGGTGGTTTTACAGGTCAGTGGAGAAAGGATTTCCCAAGTTTGAGGGTGGAAAACTTTGGCTGCGCATATGCTGAAAATACTGGATCCATATACAATTTAAAAAGATGAGTTTCCTATACATTAATGGCCTAAAAATAGAAAAAATGTTAAGGATTTAAAAGAAAAATCCTTTTTTTAAGATTAGAAAAACAATCTTTGCACTACCATGAAGAACAAAAGAGACCACATGTATTACACAGGACACAAACTAAAAAGGGAAATTTATAAATTCAACTATATTCTATTATACATCAAAATACATCAAATGAAAAGACAAGATAGAGACTAAGAATGATGATAGCAGCATATATACATTATCAATTCTCTAGTTTATATAAATTAATATATCGATATAATTATGACAAGATAGATACTTCATATTGAAGAAACATAAAAATGTATTTGATCTTACTACTAATTGAGGAAAATCCAAATTAAATCTGTTTATCTTCATGTTTATCTGATCAGATTATTAGATCTGTTATTAAAATAGATTTTAGCAATACTAATTGTTATGGAGCACAGTGAGCCAAAATAACTTCTGAAACTTGCTTCCAAGTACACATTGGTAGAACTATTTGAAAATATCCAATAAAGTTTAAACCCTGATATTCCATTCCTAGATATAGTTACCTTACAGAAATTCATGCACATAACTCCATGGAAGCAGAAAATGAATTCTCAGGGGAGTCATATTTGCAATAATAAAAAACTGGAAGCAATATAAATTTTCATAAAAGAATATATAAATAACTTGAACCGTAGTTATGTGAATGGAATACTATCAAAGGGAAAAAGTAATGAGCTACTGCTGCATACATTGGTGTGAATAACATCAGACTTTGAATGGAAAAAGTGTGTGAAAGGATAGACATTATGCAATGGTATTTATTTAAAGTTTAGAACTATGTAGAGCACACATACACAGATACATTCACATGTGGATGCAGGTCTTGTTTTGCAGTTCTGATGTAAACAAATTTCAGTTATATGGCTATGAACATTAGACTTCCCAATACGATTGGGATTTTAGTTACCATGGTATATTAAGTATGAACAACTGCATAATGTGCGATTTTTAAAATGCATATGTATGATGTTCAATTGGTTCCTGTGGTGCAGCCTGTAATGCCATACTCTGGGAGCCTGGACCACTTAGTAACTGAGCTAGATTCTGTCTCAACATTTAAAAGGTAATGTATGAAAAGTGGGCGGGTATATAGCAAAGGCTCTGGATTCAATTCCTGGTATGACAATCAATAAATAAGTGAATTTAAAAAGCAGCTGGTTTTTCTGCCTGCACCATTACCTAAACAATAGAAATGCATCCCAATCTGGAACCAACCGTATCTCTTCTTCTGAAGTCTGTCCCTGATGGCATGATGCATCTTTTGTTTTTCTCCAGCACAGAAAGCAAAGGGTATGGCTGCATAGCGTCCAAGTTTCCTAGTGACAGGTCCATGCTGTTCTGCCCAAAGATAGACACGGGAAAGAGGGAACTGGTCTACTAAGGTGCACTTAGGAAACAAAAAGTGAAAATGTTGGAACTGAACTTGGAATTGAAAATCAGGCCAGTGATGGAAGGAACAGTGACTGTGTCCCAGAGGAAGCAAATGGTACCACACATCACAGCAAAGGGACTGTCCAATATATTTCATGATGTCAAAAGTGCGAAGGATGAAACACTGTGAGGAGGTCCAAGTTTAAGAGTACCTAACCAGCAAAGACCTTGAATCCAGCCTGGGAGTCACGCTGTACAAAGAGGAATACAAGCGGGGTTGCAAATTCTCCTGGGAGGTTTTTTACAGTGAAAGAAGACACTGCTTTCCCAGTGTGTCTAATACTTCAAATTGCAGTGTGATGAATGGATATTACTTTCGTTAATCTTTTTCTCTCTTTATAAGTTCATTGATAATAAGCTTTAATAATATGATGAAAAAATTTAAAGAACATGGAATTGCTACATATTTTTTTTTTGCCACTGATTACTTACAATGCTTTGAGCGGTTTCGCCTTGCATAGTCATCTTCATTTCTCACTGCTGTGTACAGCAAAGGCTGTTTGTGTGCAGACACAAGGGCCAATCGCTGAATACTGTGTTTGTCTGGCTACAGCCCCCACCCTCACTTTATTATAGTAAAGAGCACATTACCATTAATTCCCGTCAAAACACTCCCCTTCTCTTCGAATGCACTTATGCCATCATTCTTGCCATTTTCTGCAGCAGTTCTGGAAGTCCCCTTTTGCACATGTCTTTAGGAGTGTGATTAAAATACACTGCACGCTGCTGCTCAAAGCCATCCAGTGGAAGGGCGTCTTATGAAAGCATTGTGATGTGTCCTCCGCCACCTCACTCATGAGATCTGCATGGTGACTTCTCCAAAGTCAAAATGATCACGCAATAAACATTTTTAATCAGTTCAGGACACTGAGGCAGCCACAAGAGTGCAGTAAAGACAGCTGTGAGAGGAGACTTCTAGAACTGCTACAGAATGTGCCAAGAATATGGAATAAGTGTGTTTGAAGCAAAGGGGCATATTGCAGTATTTTGATGTGGATTAGTGGAAATTTATCTTTTACTGTAATAAGGTTTTTTTAAAACTTTAAACATTTATTGCGTTTTTCAAGTGTACTATATATACACATATATATACTGCATATATAAATATATCTGTATATACAGATATACATTTATGTGATAAATACAATTAAACATAAAGACATACAAATGAATAATAAATTAGAAATTTACCAAACTATACTCTGTTTGAAAATACGGAGGAAAAATATGATTAAGGACAGGTACAGTGGGCGTCAACTGTATTTGCAGTGTTTCAGTGTTTTATCTGGTTATGACAGCTAGTTGCACATTATTTTATTCTTTATGCCTTTTTATAAGTCTGAACTATTTTATTAGAAGGAAAAGAAATAATAACCCTGTCAAAAAAGAAATAATGCTTTTCTAGAAACTGTAAGTGATAACAGGAGCCTTGGAAAATATAACTAGCCCCTTGACTTAGGTTGTCTGTCAATCTAGCGAAATCTTTAAGGGAAAATATGAGCTTTTAGATAGCTCACTGTTTCTTTGATTATAAGTTGCTAATAGCAAGGACATAAAACTGTACATACTCACCTAACCCCTGGCATTCAACTCTCAGGCTGTTCCATGATTTCCAGAGGTAACTCTCTGGTTGAACTCTGAAGCACTTACAAAGCACATCAGAGTTTATGATCTTTAAGACATTTGCCATGCAGGCAGCCCTGTGAGGGCAGTAGATAGAGTTTAGTACCCTGTTGCTGGGTCACAGGAGACGTTATAATGGAATCTCAGATGTGGGAAACGAAGCCTGCCTTTTTAGCTTTAAAACTCAGTTTATACTCCACAGTGACAACTTTCCATTATGGTAAGAAATGTGGTCTTTGTTTTTAGGGAGCTGGTAAAGGAAACTATTGATTAGTATCCATTTTCTTTTCTTTTCTTTTTTTTTTTTTTTGGACTAGTATCCATTTTCTATGGGTGCTGTTACAAATTACTCTCATTTCAGTTACTTAAACAGAACACTTACCATGTGTTCTGTAAGTCAGAGGTCTGGCTGTATCTCCAAACCAGGTGTTGGCAGGGCTGCGTTCCTCTGGGGGGTCTGGAGGAGTCTCTTTCCTTGTCTTTTCTGCTTTGGTAGGCCTCCTGGCATCACTGGCTCAAGATCCCAGGTTCACCTCCCTTCCCTCTGACTCCCTGCTGCTTCCCTTTTCCTCTAAGTCTGGTTAGAGTTGCCCTATCCAGCTAATCCAGGATAATCTCCCCACTTAAAGATCCCTAATTCAATCACATCTGCTAAATCCCTTGTGCTGTGCAAGGTGACGCATTCTCAGGTTCTGAAGATGAGGATGTGGAGAGATCTTTGGGTGGGGGGCATTGTTCTGTCTGCTACAAACACCTTTTCAGGCCAATGACTATTCACAAATCCAAGATCCTAGCGTATGACTTGAGTCTGTACTGCACTGTGTATTCATATAGTGTGGAAGGCAAGTGAATTTAGGATTGAAACTCACTTTTATAAGTGGGCTTTGGATCTCGGAGTGTTGATACAAAGTGAGCTTGATCCTTACCCTGAAACAACGTATTGCCTCAGTCCTACCACCAACCTAATCAACCGTAGGGCACAAACTCACTGAGGAGGTCTCACAAGAGATGAACTTTCTGTATTACCAAAGCCAGCCTCAAACCTGCGTTCCCATAGAGCTGGTGAGAGGTTTCATTTTCACATTTCAATATTGTTTCCAGGCAGAAGCAGACACAAATCTGTGGTCTCTTTAGATGCTAATAATGACAATTTCGTTTCCATATCGTCAGTGTAAGCACTGCTAATGGTGGAGAACTCCACATGGTGATTTTAAACAAAGTAATGCCTTTATTCAAACTTTAAAGAATATTATACTTCTGTCGAAGGACACTATTGGAGTCATCCTCCTCATCCAGTTAAAGTTGAGCCCCAAGCCTGGTGAATAAGTTTTGTATGTTCTGAGTTTATTGTTTTGTTAGATGTCTTTTGAAATGTGTTTACTTGATAAATGACAAGGCATAATTTTCCACCAACAGACTCTCACAGGGCAGACATTAAGTAGCATAGGTGCAAAATATGTGTGCTATATGCTGTTTACAACATCAATGCTAACTTTTACTGTAAAAACTGCTCTCAGACATGACCATCTTCTGTTTACACAAAGCAAACCAGAAGTACAGACAAGTCTTTATAAATGTGAGCAAAGGATATAATCGTTTAAGAAATATTGGCTGAAATGTTCTCTGTGTTCCTCTAAGGCTGCAGTCCACTGTTCATTGAAGCTTAGCGCTCACTAGAATGTACAAATTCCCATGAACACCTTCCTAGAAAATTGAGTGAAATGATTTGAATTGCACATTTTCATGAAGGAACAGACTACGGTTTAAAGAGTTTCCCCACCAATTCTTTTGCCTTTTCTTCTGCATACATGTTAGAAGGAAACACATCAAAAACAAAAAATAAAAATCATTTTCATGAGCCTCTTGGTATCAAGTCTATGAGTTAGTTCTCCAAGACATAAAAGTTACTATGAAGTTTATTGACATCAAGCTTCAAGTATGGGCTATTTCCTATGGAAGGTTTTCTTTTTTTCTTTCTGCTTTATGTTTTCTATTTGGCTACAGTGATTTCTTGCTTTTGGGGGTAGATAACATCGTTCTCTCAGTGCCTGGGCACATAATCCTCCCCCCACAAATGGTAGGGCTTAGATACAGTGAAGACATGGAGATTTGTTAAAAATGGGTTCTTTTTTGAGTTCCATATTATTAATTTTTTTCATCAAAGATTGCAACCATACAGAATTTTAAAACATGATACAGGCTTCAAATCAGCGCTGTCTAAAAAGGTCATAGACTCTCCTGAGACCTATTTCAGACAATGGTTTCCTGAGAACTCTGAACTGCAGGTAAAGAAACTTTGCAGGATGACATCTAAGTGCAAAGGTTTTGGAGAATGTTGCCATTGAATCTTCAGTGACTGGGAAATAATACTTCTGAGATGTGCTGGACCACTGAAGCAGCCAAGCGCCATGTTCATTGGAAAATGAGGACCCTCAGCGGTTCTTGGCTCTTTCAGATCAATTTGTGATAAATCTTCCATGGATCATATATTCCGAAAATAAGATTAAGCTTTCATGGGGAAGACATTTGTATGATGCTGTTTCACCTTTAGCCCCAATTTTCCAGTTTATGGCTTCTGCACATTTCTCTTAGTGCTGTTTAGCTATTCAATGGCCCTTCAGTATCTTCCCCTTCCTTGCTGAATGCAGGGTTGGTAAGTGGGCTGCACACGGGTTTGGGAAAAGAAGATTGTGATGCTTGTCTACTTTTTACAGATAACACCTTTATCACCTTTATGTGACCTAAGGGGACCCTGCAGGTCTGCAAATCAGCTCTTATTCTCCACGGAGGTGGCCCAAATATTTGCATTTCCCCCAAATTCTTATGTGGGAACCTTATCCCTAGTGGGGTGGGATTAGGAAGAAGGGCCTTTGAGAAGAGATTAAGTCAAGAGAGTGGAATCTTTCTGAGTGGGTTTCGTGTCCCCTGCAAAAGAGAACAAGAGAGCCCTGGTTGTCTGTGCCATTTGATGATGTAAGAAGTTGGCAACTTACTACCGAGAAGCAGGAATGTCCTCACCAGAACTGGCCATGCCGATTCCCTGGTCTCTGATGCCAAACCTCCAGAACTATGGTATAAAGATTTCTGCTGTCTTGTACCCTATTCAGTCTATGGTGTCTTACTACAACCACACAAGATGATGAATATAGTAAGTTGTGGAGAAAACCTGCATTATTACAATATGGGGATAGGATAAGGAAGAACAAAATTCCATCCACTTAGGAACATTTTTTTCCGCAGGATGAACAAGTAGAGTCCAGCACTTAGATTTATTTTACTTGCATGTATTTGCTTCATTAACAATTTGGATTAGCCAACTAAAAGGAGACAGATAATTCAATTAAAAGGTCCTGGGACAGGGTGACAGGTGCCTTCTTCCTGTCTGAGTTATTGAGAAAAACCTAAGTTCTAATCAGACTGTAACTAATAATGAGCTTAAGAGGGTAGAACAGAAAACATTTCTGTGATGAATGATGAAACATTTTAATTAAACATTAAGAATAGGGATAAGAAAGAAGCTTATTTCTTTATGACATTGTAAATAGACATTACACTGGGACATTTTTTGTCTTGGCAGAACTTTCTAGAAGAGGTTCCACATGAAAGAATAAGAAAAACCAATAGATGTAAGAAACCCAGGGACCTGCATCTAAGGGCAATGAACAGTTTCTCCTATTCCATGAAAGGTACAATGCCTGCCAAAATGAATGTGGGGTACTATTAGCAGCATTCACATGACTGAGCTTTGCTTGTTAGTCATTTTAAGGCTTAAAAAGTTATTTTACTTCTACCACAGATCTAAGAAACTTTTTGTGGTAATAATTTAGATTTGTAACTGCATAATTTATATGAAGCAATCCATTGGAATGCCTTGTAAGAATGTAAGACATAATCTGTTACTAGAAATTATGTTCTAGAGTTGGCATAATGCTTAAGGGACTTGGATTATTGGAATATTTCCTTTATCACCCTTTAAGACATGCTTCTGTCAAACTGTTAGCATGCAAACCACACGCACAATGCTCTTTTGCACCTATTAGAAGTAAATAAAATCTATGTATATGCTATATAACATCATTTTATTTGCCTTCTAATTTACTCTCATAATGGTTTTAAAGTTTGATATTACTCTTACTTATGGTCTTAATTTCCCATAAATATTTTTTCAATCAACTAGATTAGATTTGTAATAGATATTTTCATTAACTCCACTCAAAAATACACAGGTAATAATTTTGATAGACCATAATATTCATGTTGGGCACTGACCTAAGGGTTAGGGGCACAGAAACAAATAAGTACTTGTTGTTTGTTGCCAAGAAATTCATTATCTAATTATTTTTGTTGTTTATTGATTACATTTATTTTTGTTTTGTAAAATTCACTTTATTTCAAAGAGAAAAAAAGAAAAAATAAAACACAATTTCAAAACGTGTGAATCACTGGGAAACAATGCTACATACATTGTGCATTGTCATCCCCAAATCATTCATCCAGAGCACAAGACATGTGCACTCAACTGTCCAAACAACACCAGCACGAATCTTTCTCTTCAGTGAACTCAGAAAAATCAGTAGTGTAACTATCTTAACTATCTTACCTTTAGTAATTTTTAATCCAAACCTTTCTAATCTACCTTTTGCAAGTCACATGGCTGTTTAAAAACAATGGCTTTTTTATATGTACTCATGTCTATGTACACACAAAGTATCATTCCTAATTTTTAAGGTCAATAACTAGATCAATAGTTATAGCATTATTTGGACTCCTTTCATCTGTAAGACATTATGCTTGGCTTTGTGGCAGATGCAGATAAATAAAATGTGTTCTTGCCCCTAAAACACTAAGATGCCAGCAAAAAACACTAAGGTTACTTACAGGGATAAAGAAAAAAATACATGTGATGGAATTATTCAGCATTAATAAAAAGGAATGTAACTATGTCATTTTCAAGAAAATGGGTGGAACTAGAGATTATCAAGTTAAGAGAGGAAAGAAAGCCAGACTCAGAAAAATCGGGTGTTTTCCCTAATATGTGGGATCTAAACAATAATGATAACAATAATAATAACAACAACAACACAAAAAGCAAAGAAGACATGGAAATAGAAGGGATACTATCATTAGATAAAAGGAAAGGAGAAAGAAAAAAGTTTATAGGTTGGGTATAATCAAAATATATTATTTGTTTGTATATAAACAATAAAAAGGTGGCAAAAAATCAACAAATTATGTTGACTTACAAAAAATTAAAAAGTATTTAAAAATCATAAAGAAAGAAAAAATAAGCAATGACATTCAATTGATTGTGAGATAACTTGCAACATTATGTTTTTGTGTCATTTTCTCTACAAAATCAAGACTTTGGATAAAATATAAGTGTGACATTTAAATGAATTTTATTGGGTAACTAAAGAACTCCAAGAAGATGATTATTGTAATAAATGGCTACTAAATGTTAGTCTCCAGACTGACATTCTTAGCCTGGGATTACTCCTGGCTTTCAACATGTTTCAAATCTCTCTGAAATTACATGAAAATTTCTGTGTTCATATGAAAATCTATATTTTTACAGCAATGGGGATCACAGAGAAGGAAAATCGTAAGTCAAAAATGGTAAAAGGTTATTGGAAAGCTTGCTCTAAGTATGTAGTCAAATTGTCAAATCTTCTTTAATTTCTTGGTGAGTATTTTGCTATCATTTGAAAAAGCCTTTGCTTGTGCTCTTCGCCTAATGAAGGGATGTGGGAAGTGAAGAAAGAAGCATGGGTAAACCATCAAATCATAAATGTCTTGTAGAAATTTGGAGATGTTCTGCTGTTTTCATAATAATTAACCATACATGCAGCTAATTATGGTGCAGAATGATAGCATCAAGCTGTGAAGACAGAATTTGTGAGCTTAATGGTCTTTTTTAGTAGCAAGATCATTTTTTTAAGGAAGGGACTTTGTAAGCATCAAATGACTCATGTTTTAAAAAAAGTGTCCTGACAGAAAAATACCATCCATTTGGAAAACCATGAAATATAAGGCGAGTGTGAATTAATGAACAATTAAGCTCATTTCTAAATACAGCTAGTGGATAACAGCTGAACTGTTAAATAGTACCAATCTGAAAAAAATATAGACCAGAAAATCTTATGGAAATTTCACTGTTACTCTCCTATATGTTTTGACAAAACACCTTGTTTTAAAAATCTCACAGCCAGGTCTTAAATAGACTTAAGAGATACACTGGTTATCAAAATTGAAAATAAAATTGGCTCAGATTCCTGTCAATGCATAGCTTTTCTAAGTCCAAATGTGTGCAACTTTCAATTTGCCTTTGTGTATAAACTGCTTCCAGTAAGAGGAATCCTGTTTCTTTTATAGCATGTCATTCTTTGGCCACTAGAAACAACCAAGTTCTCTTACACTTCAAAGTGTGTTGATCACAGGATACTGAAAAAATGATAACAAGTGTGTTGTTAGCAGAGACAATGAGATGGATTTTCCAGTTGGATTGCTTGGGACCTCTGCTAGGTATTCACCTATGAAATCTCATCAGCATTACATATGGTGTCTGCCAAGTCCTGTGCTGGGGACCTTGCCCATTTCGATGATGAAATGTCTGAGGCATTGTAACTTATTATGAAAAGTTTATTTAGCTCACAGCTATGGAAGTTCAAAGACCTGGCACCTGTTTCTGCTTGGCTGTGGTATGGGTCTCAAGGCAGATGGCCTCAGATTAGCAGCACACATGAGAAGGACAGACCACATGCACACCAGAGGCAGCAGAGTGGTGAGGCTGGTGCTTTTTACAACAACCTCCTTGAGAGAACCAATCCCAATGCCCATGAGAATCCATCAATTTCTTCAGAGTGCATCATCACCAATGACCTAATTGTCTCCCGCTAAGTCCCGCCTGCTAAAGATCTCACCAACTCTCATTTTGCCACAGAGGGGACCAACTTCCAACACATGAATTTTTGGGGAGCAAAGTACATCCAAACTGTGACAGTAGCCATGCCCTTCATACAGAGAGCTTTGAAGAGAACTTACTACCCTCTCAGGGTACCACTCGGCAGGAGAATGCTGGGGTCACCATTGTTGACTTTTCAACAACTCTTAGCTCTCTTTTTATATAATGAACGTAGCCTACTCCTCTTGTGATTGACCAGACCATTTGAGCTGTGTCTCCTTTTTCTCTAGTGGCATGCCTAGGGCTGCTCTAGCAAACTGACACAAACTCAGTAGCTCAAAACAACAGTACCACTATCTTTTCTGAGATTTTCCCACATATTTAAAAAGGATTTGCTATGTTTTGAATGTCCTCACTGAAACTCATGTGACAATTGAGACCTCATTGTAAAGTATTAGAGGGTAGAAATTTCATCTGACTACAGTATTTGGAGTTGGATCCTTCACAGATACTAAAGGTCAATGAGACCATAGGGTGAGACCATAACCCAGTGAAACTCTGGCTTTATAAGCAGAAGTGACATTGAAGTTAGAACTTTTATTCTTGCATGCAATACTGTAAGCCAGCTGGGGACTCCATAGAGGTATAAAGACCTTGCCAAATGTAACCACCAGCTCTTGAATTTGCCGGCCTTCAGAACTGAGTGAAATAAATCTTTATTCTGTGTAAATTACTCAGCCGATAGTATTTAGTTATAGTGACAGAATATGAACAAGACAACACGAGCATCTTTAAAACTTCTTAAAAGGAAAGATTTCTATTATGAGGATCCAACAATGAGTTTTAAATGTGTGTTTATATTATCTCACTGTTGGTTGTGACCCTACTGTGAACCCTTAATTGAATCATCTTTTTCTCTATCAGCAATGTTTCTTTTATATTTTAAACACATATTGGAAAAAAGATAAATTACAGAAGCATAAATCTTTGCTATTAAGTGTAATGAAAAGTTTAATATTTTAATTAAATTAAATGTTCAAAGTTTGCCCACTCATGCCTTTCAATTTCTGGCTCACACATTCTCCACTATCCTACAGGATACATTAGCTTCACAGGATATAGTCAGGATATATTTGGCATCAAATTTGTAGATTTTTCTGGTTCCAGCTCACATTTCATGCTTTTTTATTCTAGTATCTCTCCAGATGCCTCCTATGTTAAATGCATACTTTTCTACGGGAACCTTTTATTCTATCCATTTGGGCTAGTCATCATTTAATACTCAGTTCATACCTTCTGCTCACCCTACTAGTCACCAAGAAAAAAGACCTTTATTTCTTCTCTTTACTCCTGAAGGTCCTACCCGAGGTGATTATATAGTGCCTTCTAAAGGAATGCATCTTTTTATCTGTCTTGTTCTGAATGAAATTATAAATTCTGTGATTCCAAAAATCATGGGTCACGTTTCCATGTCTGCAGCCTGCCAAATGTCTTGTATATAGCTAGTGCTTATCTCGGTCTGTTTGAATTGCTATAATTAAGAATCGTAAACTGGACTGTATGTAATAAAAAGGAATTTATTTCTCACAGCTCTGGAGGCTGCAAGGCCCTAGGTAGGAGAAGAGTTGGTGTCTGTTGAGGCCCAGCTTTCTAGCTTATTAGTAATACTTCTTGCCTTGTCCCCACACCACAGATGGGTAAAGGAGTCGTCTGGGGCCATTTCCATAAAGATGCAGATTCCATTCATGCTTAGACTCTGCTTCCCAAGGCCATCATACCATTTGGTTAAGTTTCAGTGTGTGAAATTTGGCAGGACCCAAACCATTCAGGCCAGGCCAGTGCTCCAAATATGTTTGCCATTGATAAGTGATTGATTCCTTTGCTTGTTTCAGATTTCTAATTCATTATTTCTGAATAAGTTTATTTTGGCAACAACAATAATAGTTGGTGATTTGTATCAAAGCCTAATTCATTCTGTTTTACGGAACTGATGTTTTTAAGGGAGTTTTATTCTATGGTTATAAGATTTGTACCTGCTATTATTGAGAACTTACTGTACTGTACACTGTTTTAAGTTCTTTACATACACTTGTATGGTTTTATTCCCATAGCAACCTTTTGTACTAAGCATAATTATCTCTGTTTTATAGATGAAGAAATCGGAGCTCAGTGAAGTTAGATTTCCCAATGTCGCACTGCTGATAAATGGAGAATTTGAGTCTAGATCTGTCTGTCTCAAATGCTGTGTTCTTAACTAAAATTTCTATAGTTTCCAAGTCATAAAAATATTATTGTAAACTTCTTAGTAAAAAGAGTCCCAGGCTCTGTTCTAAAGATTTGGCATCAAAATCCCCGAGAAAGGAGCCTGGAGAGATGCTAACAAGAACACCAGGTCACTTTTATGATCAGACAAGCTAGGAAATGCTAGCTATATATGATATGCCAGTGCTGATAACGCATAGCTGTGTTAAATAGTCTCTCACATATAGCTTGATTTTCATCATATAAGTGCTATTTGGTCTTCACACCTGTCCAAAGAAGAAGGCCTATAGATCCAGTTCTCCAGGTCACCCTCCAAGATACTGAGGGTCTAGGGGTGTCTGAGCACTTTTGGCAGGAGCACTATGCATGACCCTGGGAGCCTTGGAGATGCTCCATCCTGAATGCTAGGCTATGTGCTTTGAAATTTATAATACTTTTGAAACAAGTGATTTTGTATTTTCATCTGTGCTGGGCTTTGCAAGTTCTGTAATTGATTCTGTTCGTGAATGTGGTACAGTAGAAACTTCCAGCTCTGAGATACGAATGATGAGTATAAGGAAAGTTGGCAGCACCTTGTTTTCCTCTTCTCTGGCCTTAAGAACCTGGGGAAGAGTTGTTTGGGTTGGGAGAGGTCATGGCGGGATGTGGAATATAGAACTGCGTGGTGTGAGGTTGTAGATGTGGCTCTGAGACAAGAGAGGGGAAAGGGAAGTGGAGGGGTCCTGAGTTGTGCACGGGTTTGGGAGAAGAGGCAGCTTGCTCGTGTGCAGAAGTGCTGTCTGTGGCTGGCTGGGGAACTTGAGTTTCAGAAGGGTTGGTTGTTTAAGAAGTGTGTCTCACAGTGCTTGTGTGGTGCCACCCCTCAATGTCAAGTGACTGTCAGAAATCTGGGCTTTGCACTCTGGAGTTGCCCCATGTGCCTTTTCCTCTGATGACTTTGCTATAGGGGGTCACAGGCATGCTCAGTTTTGTGAGTGCTACTGAGTCAAGGGCCCTAGGCTGGGGCTGGGGCTCCAGGGCTTCTCCACTCCAGCCTTTCTCCAGTTGTCTTAAACTGGTCTTCAGTGGCAGTCCCGCCCACGCCTTTCAGACTATGTTCCCTGAAACATTACCATTCAAACCTACACTGAAAATGGCTATTGCTTCACTTAGTGGACTGGAAATGAGCAGGCTGGAAGAATATGGCCCTGAGAGTGAGGTGGGCAGACGGGAAAGTTGAGGATGGCTCACCTCGCCTGCTAGGTATGGTGAGGCGGTACGTGGATTCCCATGTACAGTTTAACTGAGAATTCTTTAGAGGCTCCCATTTTTTTTTTTTTTAAATTTTGGACTGTGTGTGCCTAGGCTTCAGGTAGTGAAGCTGCAATAATTCATTGCCCAGTGGTGGGATACTTCTGAGAAATGTGTTATTTGGCAATTTCATCGTTGTTTGAACACCATGGAGTGCTTACATACTCAGTGCAAGGAAGAAACACGCTATGTATGAAATGCAGGGGGCTGCTGGTGGGTAACAAGTTGTGCCATTTTACAGCCAACTTCTTGTCATGTAAGGAGGAGCAGTAAACTCTAAAATGATTCTAAAAAGCACAGTACAGTTAATACATAATTTAGTAACATCGCCATTATCAAGTGTTAGGCTGTACATAATCGCATATGCTGCACTTCTAGGTGACCACATTACAGTAGGTTTGCTTATAGCAGCATCATCATGGATGTGTGTATTATGTCCCAAAAGGACATTAGGAGAGCCAGTGACATCATGAGGCAGGAGTAATTTTTCAGGTCTATTATCATAATTTTTGGGGAGTGTTGGGAATTGAATCTAGGAATTGAATCTAGGAATTTGCACATGCTAACTATGCTCTCTCTCACTGAGATATAAACCCTGCCCTGTTCCACTGTCATCTTGCAAGAATGCTGTCATATATACGTTCTGTAGTTTGCTGAGATGTTGTTATGCAGTACATGACTATTCATATCTTTCCAAAATACCATTAATTTTTATAATGCACGTAATCGCGATGGTACTGTACTTCAAAATATAAATTAAAACAAAATTTAAAAAGGATGCAGCTGATGAGTAAGCTTTTAGATACACTGTAACATGCAGCCCAGCTAATACACGAGTAGAATCTGTAAATGAATTGGAACCGATTGTCCTAAAATACACTGGTTCTGTGTGTTTAATACTCACTGTTGTCCCACCTTCCTGGCTGCTAGCAAGGGAATCTTGTTGAGTAGAGATGCCACGATCAACCCATCTTCCAAGCACTGATATTTATCTGAGGCACATTTTGGAGTTTTTGAAACCAGGTTTAATCTTTAGACAAAATTCCGCCTTTTCTCCTTCCCCTGCTTTTTTCTCCAGCAAGGATCACAGCAGGGAGACTTGCCGTTGCAAGTAAGATTCAGTTCCGGTAGAGGCGGGGCAGGCCTCAGGTTCTCTAAAGTGGCCTCTGCTTGCTGCTCTAGAGCTGTGCTGTCCACGAGCCTGACCGTGAGCCAGGTGTGGCTATTTACATTTACAGTGATCAAAATGAAATAAAATTAATAATTGAGATCTTTAGTTGCACTAGCCACATTGCAAGTGCTCAGTAGCCACATGTGTCTAGTGGCTGTGCTGTGACAAGTTATGGAACATCCATTATGACAGAAAACTCTGTTGGGAGGGGCATTCTAGTGCCATAATCAACAGAGGAAGTGGAGTTCTGGGCTCCCAGTGCTGTGTTCCACCCCTACTGGACAGAAGATTGCAGAGACGGGGGCTATGCATTCTTAATTATATTTTTTGGAGTAAAATGGCATAAAATGATTTTGAAACTGCCACAAATAGGGCTATGAATTAAAAATTATAATTGAATTCTCTTATTGTGCATACATGCATCTATTTAACTTTAGGATTTGTTTATTGCCAATCAAAGTTTTAATTTTAGTAGGAGAAAGTCTTTTCCTCTTGGGACTAAGCCCTAAATTATGTTTTTTAGCCTAGAGATGGATCACAATTGCTTGGGTCACAGAGCCTTCTCAGAGCTGAGTCTGGGGGATCCCCTCTTGTCATGTTGCTGCCAGGGAGTGAGGGACAGAGGGGGTCTGGGTACTCATCTCATTTTCCTCCTTTCTATCTCCAGCAAGATTTTCTCCAATGACATAGGCCTTAAGCAGTTTTAAACCCTGAGCTGTAGTTACTTCGATAAAGTAAGTTTAGGGTTAAGCTGACTATAGTAGCAGGAAGGACACTGAACATCAATGAATCTGCGTGTGTGCGTGTGTGTGTGTGTGTGCGTGTGTGCGTGTGTTTGAACAGTACCAGAAGGGAGGGAAAATCTGTATGATAACAGAAATTGTAGAGACTCTATTACTTTGTCCTGAAAATAATTATTAACCATTCTTTTCTTTTCTTTCTTTTTTGTACCAGGGATCAAACTCACTACCTTGCGCTTGCCAGGCGAGCACTTACACCACTGAGCTAAATCCCCAGCCCCAATCCATTCTTTTCTTGATTCCCTAATAGATGGCCCTTGGAGAAGGGGAAGTAGGTAAGAATGAGGCCTGGAAGCCAGAGGAATCAGAAGAGGAGGTCAGGAGTATGTCTTTTTTTTTTTTTTGAGATGGGGTTTTGCTATGCAGTTCAAGCTGGATTTGAACTCCCTTTGTAGCTTAGGCTGGCAACAAACTCTCAGAGTTCTTTCTGCCTCAGCCTCCTGAGTTCTAGATTACATCCCCCATGCCTGGATAGGAGTTTTTTTCAAATACAAAACATTCTATGAACTGTTGTTCCAAACAGATATTTTTATTGAGTTCTCTCATACCAACATAACATGCTAATTTGTAAGGCCATAGGACAAAATCTGGGCTGGACATAGACCACCCAGAAATGACTACTGTCAAATGTGATAAGGCCACCTAGGGTTAGGGTGGGACCAATAATTCATTCTCTCCTTCCCTTCCCAAAGTGAAGATGTGATGCATGTTTTATTATAGGTCACTGGTGGCAAACCTATGGTATCAGTGCTGCTGCGGACTGTTTGTATCACTGAAAGGTCTAAAAGAATCCTCTTCACTGTCACAGATACAATCCTGCTCATTCCTGCTGATGTTCAAGTCACGAGCAGCCTCTTTTAAGGTCACCAGCATAAACCAAGCAAAGGAACAACAATTTTAATGCATCTACCAGCCCATATGGATAAATAGGAACAGAAGAGTTTTTCAAATGTAAATCAGAAAAATTAAGAAGATTGTGCCTTTTTGAAATACATAAGAATGAAGAAAGACAGTGAAGTAAACAAATAAAATTTATCAGAGTGTCTTTCCAGTTCTAACATTTAGATCACATCAACAACTTCAAGAAGAGGCTTACTTTGAAAGTTTTCTTCAGTAAAACTCTCAAGTTTTCAAGGCCTGCACGTAGGTAGAAGTGTTAAAAGAAGCTTTACGCACAGCCAAGTAGGTATCATAAAATAGGTGAACTGGAACGTGGTTTTAATTACGCCAGAGTGAGGTAGTTTATAGCTCACAGCTCAGCACCTGAACAATAGGCTCGAAGTACTGACTAATTGTAATTTTGTCAGTAATAACCTTGAGACACAGATAAACAAAAGTGTGGAACATTCGCCTGCATCTCTGAGGAGCCAGGAGGGTTAATCTAATTTAGATTAAACAATGAGTTCTATAAACTTAATACTTCAAGTGCATCTTAATTTAGAATTGGCAAAGAAAGAATAAAAACTGAGCGAAGGAGTTTTGTTTTTTAATCCTTAATTTGAAGATAATCATCTGATTCAGGGGATTTTCAGGGTACAAAGGAAGAAAAGTTTTCATTTAGTTAAGATGAATAAATGTGCACAATCCTTTTTGAGGTTAAAAATAGTCGTGCATATGAATCAAGTGATCGTCCCTTTCTTGGACCCCTAGAACAATTACCGTGTGTGCAAGTTTTCTGCAATTCATCATAGTGCCTTGCTGCATAGCCACCATTGTTAGTCTGCAAAGCTTATTTAAATATTGTGAATATTTCACCTTTTGTATTCACTTAATGAGCACATTGGAATCTCCAGTGAGGCCAGC